>PVIW01009719.1:0-49798 GCA_004026585.1 Noctilio leporinus | reverse complement strand
TATTTCACTAAGCATAATACTCTCCAGTTCCATCCATGTTGTTGCAAAGGGTACAAGTTCCTTCTTTCTTTCTGCTATATAGAATTCCATTGTGTAAATGTACCAAAGTTTTTTGATCCAATCATCCACTGATGGGCACTTAGGCTGTTTCCAGCACCTGGCTATTGTAAATAGTGCTGCTATGAACATAGGTGTGCATTGGTTCTTATGAATTGGTGTCTCAGGATTCTTTGGGTATAGTCCAAGTAGTGGAATTGCTGGATCAAAAGGCAGTTTCATTTTTAGTTTTTGAAGGAAACCCCATACTGTTTTCCACAGTGGCTGCACCAGCCTGCATTCCCACCAACAGTGTATGAGGGTTCCCTTTGCCCTGCATCCTCGCCAACACTTGTTGTTTGTTGATTTGCTGATGATTGACATTCTGACAGGTGTGAGGTGGTATCTTAATACAGTTTTAATTTGCACCTCTCTGATGACTAGCGATGTTGAGCATTCTTAAAAATATGGAAGGCTTCACAAATTTGCGTGTCATCCTTGAGCAGGGGCCATGCTAATCTTCTCTGTATCGTTCCAATTTTAGTATATGTGCTGCCGAAGCGAGTACTCCCTTGTGTTCTTAAATAGATCTTTGACCCATGCAGAATTTCATAACATCATGAATTAGTCTGCTGGAAAACATTGGTTCATTGAGTTATGCATTATTCCAAATGTTGACATATTTCATTATGTAGTATCAAAAACAATCACATTCATTAATGTTCCTATCAGGATCTCATTAGACCCTTTGTTAGGTATTAAGAATCTGTGCAGTTCATGTTGGCATATACACTTTTTTCAAAATTCTATTTTCCTCAAAAGCCATAATTTTACCAAAAACAAATACTATAAATTGTTTCCCTAGGTGTTAGAGACTCAGTTTATTTTCAAGTAGGTATCTGTATATACCCAAGTCTGAATATTCAGTTTGTGGACCATGAAAAATGGAGCTCCTATAGCTCAAAGTCAGATTCAAGTGTATCAGTGCTTTACCTAGAGAAAACTATTGTAATTTGTACTTCAGTATGCAATGGAAATGCTATACGGGTGCTTCTCATTTTGTGATAAAAGGCATTACAAAGACAGGTAACTATTAGAGAAAATTTAAAGAAATTAATTGTTTCATTAAAGATCAAGTATTTTTTTTTCTTTTTAAATTCAGCTGTATAGCCCTGAAGAATACATTGACTTCAATGTGTTTGCTCCTAAGGTTCCAGCATTGTAGGAAAAATTATACCCCAGTGAAAAAAAAATAATAATGAAAGTTTTGTTATGGAAAGTGTTTTGACCTCAAGGACTCCCTGAAAGTATCTCAGAGTTTCATTGAGGTCTGAGGTCATGCTTTGAAAACCACTGACCTCAAAGAATCTAAACATAGTTTCATTAATCATGATCTGATGTTTACTATCAGGTACCGATTAACAAGGACATGTAATCACCTATGATAGCAACACCTAACATTGTCAAATTGCTTGACAGAATATATTTATTTATTTATTTATTTATTTTCATTAAATTATCATATTCTGAAAGAGGAAATTACATCTGCACTTAACTTTCCCAAGGTCACAACACCTGTAAATGACTAATTCAGATTTATATTCAGGTTTTATGAAGTCCAATGTTCGAATTTTACCATAGGTGTTCAATACAACTCTTTTACAACCTCATATAAATTAAGGAATAGTAAATCTTATAATATCAGCTTGGTAGTAAGTCTCTATCAAGCTCTGACAACATTATATGTGCATGTGCAAATCTTATTACCATTCCAAACCCTTTGTAGCACTGAAGTTCAATTTTGCATGGCTTTCATCACAATCTAAAACTATAATTATGTGATGCTCTTCAACACACCTAGTTTTTTAACTGCTCTAATAACTGGCTGCTGATTTAGTCATGATATTAGCTAAAATAATCACTGGCCTTTTCAGCAAATCACTGACCAGTTATTCTGATCTTCAACATGAGTATATCAAATCTGTCTTATGAGCTAATCAACTAATGGAGAGCAGCTGCAAATGTGTTGACTAAAAAGAACTTACCTATATCTTAGGGACACACTGATACAGAGAACAGAGTTTAAAAATTATTCTCTTGTTTCACTTAAAATTTTAATACTGTATTCTTTTGATATAGAAATAAAAATATTTCCTCTTTTGGCAGTAATAATATTCTTAATTTATAATTTCTCTTTTTCTGCCAGTCTGTCTTCACAGTCTATGCTGAAATCTCCAAAGTTCAATTGATTCCTCAACTATATACATTGTAGTTTTATAAAAATTAACTTATTAGCCATTTAAATCCTTTAAATATATTTAATAGAATATCTGTGTTTTCTTCCACTAAACAAAACTGAAATTGTTTTTGTAACATTTATTCTATGATAAACTTGGGGTGGGATTTCTAGAAATTGATTTCCTCCCCTAAAGATTAATTATAATCCATCTTAAAATATTACCCTAGAGGTATGTTGGTAGGAGGAGAAGAGAAAGAATTTATGTTTGCTTATAATTATTAAAATTATCGAAGCAGAGGTTTTCCAAAGATAGAAATATAATCACAATTACTTGACCTGGGAAGAAACTTTAATTTTGCAGCCAAGGGACAGCAAATAATTGGTGTTGGGAGTCTTTTTTATAAAATCCTAATTTGCACAGTTATAATATTTTTATTTATGTGAGGGACTTTATACATCTTACCTAATATTTAATTCACAGATATCCTATGATCACTGAGAATGTGTCTTAAAACCAACTATGCTCTGGAACCAGGGCTTTGCAGTTTACAAACCACCTGAATGTGGTATGGTGTCTTGTTCTTTCTAAGTCCCTGTGGGCGATAATGAACCAGGTATCTGGCCACTGTGAACAGTATATGTATGCTTGGGCAGGTCACTGCTGTGTCTCCAGCACTGCCTAATTTACCTCTGGATGATGGTAAGTAACAAGAAGGGGGCCAACCCATAGAAGGCTATCAATGCACACATTGGTTCTCTGGAGAATTCATGTTTATCCATAAACCTAAATGTAAAAGTGTTTAAAAATGGGTTGGCTTTTTTATTTTGTTGATGGTTGTCTTTGCTGTGCAAAATCTTTTTAGTTTGATGTAGTCCCATTTCTTTATCTTTTCCCCTTGCCTTAGGATATATATGAGTTAAAATATTGCTGCAAGCAATGCCTGAAATTTTACTGCCTGTGTTTTCTTCTAGGATTTTTATGGTGTTGAGTCTAATACTTAAGTCTTTAACCCTTTGAATTTATTCTTGTGTGTGGTGTAAGAATGGGGTCTACTTTCATTTTTCTGCATGTATTTGTCCAATTTTCCCAACAACATTTATTGAATAAACTATCTTAAGTCCATTGTATGTGCTTGCTTCCTTTGTTGAATATTAATTGACAATAAAAGTATGGATTTATTTCCGAGATCTCTATTCTGGTCCATTGAGCAAGTATCTTTTTATGCCAACACCATGCTGATTTGATTACTGTGGCCTTATAGTGTAGTTTGATATTAGGTAGTGTTATTCCTCTAACTTTGTTCTTCTTTCTCTGGATTGATGTTACTATGTGGGGTCTTTTGTTAAATAAAGACATAGAATGAAAGAATGTATTGACTTATATATCTGATAAGAGGTTAATGTCCAAAATTTACAAAGAACTTATAAAACTCAACATCAGAGTAAAACAAACAATCCAATTTAAAAAATGGGCAAAGGACCTGAAGAGACACTTCTCCAAAGAGGACACCTTTGTCTCTTATGCCTAAAATTACTTATTTTTTAGGGAAAAAATCATACATTTTGTTGCAGTATCCCAACATATGATAGGTATCTTAAATAATGTAGTAAAAACAGATGCTATCTGAAAACTGTCACTTGAAATTCAGTTTGTGATATGCACAGAAACTAAAAGAAAAAAATCACCAAATACCATGCAGCCTGGTGGGCTGTGAATGGTTTGAGGCTAAGAGAACACATCAAAAGTTTTCCTATTTCTGCTATATTTTTATATCCCAAACATGGATGAATCCCTAGTCAGAGAATTGCCAATTCAGAAGACACAAAACCCTGATGCACTTCAACATAGGAACCCTACTCCTGGCTACAAACAAATTATTGTACTAAATAAATAAATAAACAGAAAACCCCCTCCATTTCAGTAGCCCTACAGAGTCTCAGAAACTGGTCACTATGCTAAAAATAAAAATAGTAGAACACATGGCATATGGTTAGCCTAAGTTACAAATTTCACATTTTTTATAGGAAATGCTCAGCAACAGAAATCATAAAATGAAGAGTGATAAAACATTATTATGGGTATATGCATTTCTAATAATTATGACTTCTAGGTATATGAGAATCTAAATTTATCTGACCTAAATTAATAGTATATTTAATAGTCATTTTCTTTTAACTTTTATAGGGGGAAATTTGTGGGACAATTCTTACACTTTCTAGTTTGTAGGATAGCCTGGGGTATTACCTTACCTCTTTTTGTGTACTAGTTTTGCCATCTAGAACACAGGATAAATTGTGTGTTTTCCCATCTTGCACATGATTAGTTTAGCATATATGTATGAGTAAATCACCGTTTATTATAGTGTTTTGAATTACTTTTTATTTATTTCATAAAAGTTATTTTCTCATACAATATACAATCCTAACTGGAAGTCAGAAAGAGGCTTTGCAACTGGAAAATAGTAACAGTGGATAATTGTAAGCCACCCCACCATTCTTTTGATATTGTTTCTACAAATGCTAACTGTGATTAATATGTAGCTTGTAGAAGAACAGCATATTTGTATAAGAACCCTAGGAACTACCTTCAAAAGATACAGACTCTGACCTTCAGGCATCCGAGCTCTTGAGATTTGCTGACCTTCATCCATGCAGCCAGGATGACGTGAAGCTGGGATGATTCACACTGGACCATTATTTGCCTTATCTGAATGGACTGTGATAGCTTGCACTTAAAGGACTTTCCAAACCCCTTTCTTGACCTCTTTGTTCTGTTCCCCTCTCTGTCTTTATGAAAATCTCTGCCTCCACTAAGACAAGGAGATGAACTTTAAGAAGTGAGTTCTCCTTCCAGGACATGGGCTTTGAGATGTAAGTCCCTTATCCCCTTGGTTGAGGGAACCTGAAACTAAACCACTTTCCTTTACATCAGCACCTGCTTTTTGAATATTGGCTTTCATAGTAGCAGGCAGCCAGACTGGCTTTCAGTAATCAGGTAATCTCAAAACCATACTACCCAAGGACAGTGAGAGACTTTGTCCCAGTAATGGCAATAGGTCTCCAGCTTCCGAGTCCATCACATTCCTGCTGACTATCCTCAACCTTATCATTTGTTTTTCTTCTCTACTCCAAATGCAAGCTTTGATTGGAGGATGAGTAAATTGCAATGTTTTGTAATAAATAAAGACTTTGGTTTGTTGGGTAGATGTGTAGGTTGCTAATTAGAATCAAGGAAGGACAGGAGTATTGGGTAAGAATGGTAGTAGTTTAGGTAAAAAGCTGGTAAATATCACCAGCAGATGTTATGTAAATATTTGCTTTGTGTCATGTACTATTCTAAATGTTCTTTCTATATACTATATATCAACTAATTTAATATTCAAACATGAAGCAGGCTTTATGGTCCCCATTTGTAAATGTGGAAACTGAAGGACAGAGAAACTAAGTAACTTCAGCAAAGACACACAACTAATAAGTAGTGGATCTTGGATTTGAGCCCAGGCAGGAAAATTCTAGAATCCATATTCTTAAATTATATGAAGTTACTTCTCAGAATCCGACACTTATGAAGATTTTCAAGAAAAATTCAAAACAACAATATGAAAGCAGAGAATGCATTAGAGAAAATTTTAAAATAGCATAAATTCAGATTTAGTTTTATGTAAGCAAATGTCAGACAGCCTGAGCACCAAAATATGATTATGAAAGGATCAAAAAGAGAGATGGGTACTTCCATAAACAGAGCAAACAATATAGAGTTCTATATATTGGCTGTTAAAAGTTGATCTAGCCCTGGCTGGTAGCACAGTGGATAAGGCGCCGGCCTGTGAACCCAAAGGTCACAGATTCGATTCCCAGCCAGGGCACATAACAAGGTTGCAAACCAGGTCTCCAGTCAGGTCTGTGGCTGGAGGCAGGTGAAATGCAACCGTACACTGGGAAAAAAAAAAAAAAAAAAAGTTGATCTATCTGGAAATAAAATAGATTCTTCTGTCTCTTACATCCCCCATCCCCACTTCCTCACATCAAGCCTCTTTATGAAATGTTCCTCTCTGAGCTCTATCTCACAAATGGAACTTAAAGCTTCTAAGCACATACACACACACACACACACACACACACACACACACACAGAACTTTTCAAGAGTTTTAAATTAACTTAGCCAATCCTTTCATTTTTATAATAAGAAAAAAATTAAGGGAGGTGAATAGCTTGACAAATTGTGGCACCCTAATTGGTATCACAGCTGAGTCTGAATCCCAGGCTTACTAACCTTCCACCCATGGAGGTTTCCACAGCCCATAGCCAAGAATCTTGGCACATTCTGCCAAGAAGGAACTTGAAAGAAGGAGAGATTCACAGCCATGCCCATGTGGGACTGAGGAAGGAGGATACAGTCTACGGTAGTGCTTCCCAGACTTTTAAATTTCATGGAGCAGTAAAATTTCAAATAAATATATAAGATCCATCATTGGGTTGCCAATATTTTAATTTTGCCAAGAAAAGACATTCAAAAATAAATCAAGGCAAACAAGTAAAAACTATTTTCACCACAATTTCCCACAAGAGCAGAAAAGGACATAGTAAAGTTTTAGACACCCTTTTAAATGAAATTAAGTCAGCTCTATGAAAAAGTCACCTTCTTGTGGATTTTCTTCATTTAGCTGGGGATGAATGCATACTTCATCTTAGAACAGCCTGTGGCTACTAGCCAATATTTAAAAACTATCAGAATACAAAATAAGCCCTAAGCTGGGGGCCAAAGAACCAAGCTTAGTCTGTCACTCAAAGACTGTGTGGCATGGACCAAGTCCTTCCATGGCTCTGGATCTCAGACTTGTTCATTTAGAATGTAAGACCTTCTGACTAGCTCTGCAATACTAACATTGTAAGAACATTAGTAATTTGAATCAGACCAACTTCACAGATGCTCCTGAGAACCTGGGTTCTTCAGAAAGCCACTTTCCCAGGTCTTGAACCTCAAGAGAAAATGCTGGTGGGTAAGGAATGGCCTAGAGTTGCTCTACCTAATGCTGAACGTTTCCTCTAAGTCCACCAGTAGTTTTTAAATTCCCTTTTGTGAAAGTACATATCAGCCCAGCCAGGACTGTTCTAAAATAATCCATCACTCTGTTTTTATGGTAACTATTATTCCTGATGTCACTGATACACTATTTATGTAGAGGAAAACAGCAACAACAATAGAATGAAGCTGGGAAGAGGGCGCATGGAGAAAAATGAATGGGAGGGGGAAGGGAGGGTGAGTCTGACCATATGAATCTTATTTAAAAGCAAGCCAAACCAGGAACTGCTCTTTACAAAGGGTCCCTAATCTCTGTGTCACGGTTGGTACATTCATCTTTCTCTGTGCCCATCAATGGACAAACCTAAGCAGAAGAAGGGAGTCTAGCTTTGCAATGCATCAGCAGAAGAGTGTTATTTCATCCCTCCTGTCCAGGGGTGAGTGGAAGGAAGACTGAAAACCAACCTGCACAATCAGGCAAGTCCTTATGAAGCCTTGAAGAGTTAAGTTAGACTCTTTGGATCAAATGCAATTTAAAAGTTGAGAGGAAAAACTGCAGGAAACCCAGAAACAACAACGTAGAAGCAGATTTAACTAAGAATTTCCTTCCCTCTGTCTATTTTAGTTACACCCATAATATAATTATAACCTAGTGTTTGCATTTAATTACACAGTTTTGGGAAACATTGGATTTTATAGCAAAGCTGAACCAAAGACAGAGCTTTATTGCCAGTAGGTTTGTATTTCTATCATGAGGAATGAATTTCAGAACAAGCAAATACAAATCTTGGCTAAGTGAGACCGAATGAAGATGTTTATTATCATGCCAGATACAAACATATTTGCACAAAAAAGGGTACAATAAATGTTACAAATTGGCTTAGGCAAATAGTAAACATTCAATAACATTATTATCATCATCGTATTTGCAAAACATGATTCAATATTTTTTTTTGCTTCTACCCATGAAGAAAAATCTACAGAAATGTTAGTGTCACACGTTTGAGCTACTTTTTTTCATGGAAAACCCACAGCATTCAGTGGAGTCATATACACCTTCTTCGGTGTTATTCTACTTCCCTTTTTTCTATCCTAAACTCTGGAGGTGCTAAAAAAAAAAAAAAAGAGTAAGGCTTCTCCTTGTGGTGGATTTTGTGGTACCAACCACAGGAATTTCACATGACTTTGGTGCATAAGTAATTGCTATCATGAAAATTCCTGATTTTTCAAAAATAAATGATGCATAAAAAGCACATAAAAGTTCAGTTAATAAGTCCCAATGCGTTGAAGAACATATCTTAGCTCAGCCAATGGAACTAGTTTTTTATTCAGTAGAGACCTCTTAAATGCATTGCCTTCATGCACAGTAAATCTGTTCTTTTAGCAGGTTTATTCCTTTATCTGGTAGTCAATTAAGTAGCCTTTCATGAAATGTAGCAATGACATACATTTGTGAAGGGAGGTATATTCTTATAACTTGTCTGACTATCTTTGGGTTTTAGCATGTATTATTTATGAGTATTATTTCTTGAGCCTTCATCAAGTAATCATGAACACATTTAAAGTATAAATATGAATCTAATGCAACTGGAAACCACCTTGTTTTAACAAGGTTCACTTTTGCACAAATATCTCATTCAATTTTTAAAGAATTGTATGCTGAGAATAAAATTTATTTTGTCTTTTTCTCTCATCACTCTCCAAATTTTAACACCTATACTACAAAGAAAAGTAATCATCATTGTTACATGCATTTGACTAAATATTTCTAGCTATAAAATGCCATCAGCCTGTTTCATACATCTAAAATGAACTGAGAGAAAAGTTTTTAAAATGTAACAGCAATGATGATGATTCCTCAACCTAAGGGGAACTTCATAGAATAAATGTCAGGAAATATATTGATACAAGTGTGGGAGACAGAATATAATCAGATTTTTAATGTTCTGGGTATTAGCATTTTATTCTTACTTGTTTATTTAAAATATTCAACTAACTAATGAATCTCTTTTTCCCCTACTAACAAAGTAAAAAGCATTATAAGTTATTATACCCTTAGAGAGTAAATCCTTAGGTAAATGTTGCACATTTTTTCCACACATAGGCAAAACAATTGCAGGATTAGGTGGATCACATATTGTAATGCTTGCCTCTAATCTGGTCATTAAACCACCACCCCTTTGTTTAATTAACTATGTTTTAAGTCCCCATAATTTTGGAAATAAAGTAGCTATGTGGTTGTATAATGTAACTCAACATGGCTGCTATCTTTTAAATGTAGACACCAGGTCCAACCTACAGATGAATTAGCTGTTCTTAAATTAAGGAATATTATGAATCAGTAATGGTATGACATTCTTTTTTATGACTGTAGCTTGGGTTATAATGTGACAAGAAAGAAATGTAATGTTTCCAAAATGACAGCTTTTTAGATTTGTGTTGCCTGAGGTAGTTCAACTGAACAATAAACTGTAATTTGGTTGATAGGAAATTGAAGTGGCTCATCTAATCTCCCAGTCTAGCCTACCATAGCTTTGGGTTTGCATGTGTGATGATGTATTACAGTTTTTGAGATAATATTGTTTGTATTAAATGGGGGATTTTTCCTCTCACATCACAAAGGAGGACCTTATTACATAGAAATGATCAAAATATGCTGTGGATTAGCATGGAATCAAATTTGTTGGGGTATACATATATAAGTTTATGCTACATGATATAAATAAAGCCTTAAAGTAGTTATTTGTGAGGGGACAAATTGGCCATGCCCTGGCTGTAGGTAGTGTGCCACCTGCACCTGAGAAAAGCAATCAGACTATTGCTAGTCTCCTCTTATTTTGAACAAATGCTGCTTGGATCAAGAGAAATTTTTTAGATATCAATTACATTAAGACTCATAAACTCTAGAGAAAAATATGCATTTGAAAAAATAATAACAGTAATAAACAAAGCTAAACACCTTAATCAAATGCAAATTTAAATAAATTGGTAATCAAAGAACATGAGGCTATTTATAATTACCTGCTGAATATTGATAATTTCTCATATTTAACCATAGCTGATTAAATTAAGATTTCTGAGTTAATTTTAAAGTATATACTTTTAAAGAATGGTCCTACTTCATCTTCTGTTATTAACATACAGTTGAAGCAACTTTTGAATATTAGTTATATAACTAAAAATAATAAGAAAAAGTATTTAATCTGGCTGGTGTGGTTCAGTGGATTGGTGCCGGCCTGCGAACCAAAAGGTCGCTGGTTTGATTTCCTGTCAGTGCACATAACCAGGTTGCAAACCAGGTCTCCAGCCAGGTTCTTAGCTGGAGGTAGGCGAAAAGCAATCATACATTGATGCTTCTCTGCCTTTCTTCCTCCATCCCTGCCCTCCTCTCTGAAAATAATAAATAAAATCTTTTAAAAAAGAAAGTATTTAACTATTTTTGCCTTTCAATTAATACAGAAAGGTAAATGTATAAAGATGTCTCAAAATTACTATAAATAAACCAACTGTATGGGAAAACATATTTGCCAATGATACCTCAGGCAAGGGTATGATACCCAAAATATATAAAGAACTAATGTGACTCAACACCAGGGAGACAGACAGACCAATTAAAAAATGGGCAAAGGACCGGAACAGACAACTCACTGAGGGAGAGGTCCAAAGGTCCCAAAGGCATATAAAAGAATGCTCAACATCACTAGCCATCAGAGAGATGCGAATTAAAACCACAATAAGATACCATCTCACACCTGTCAGAATGGCAGCCATCAACAATTCAACAAACAACAAGTGTTGGCAAAGATGTGGGCAAAAGGGAACCCTGGTGTGTTGTTGGTGGGAATGCAGCTGGTGCAGCCACTATTGAAAACAGGATGGAGTTTCCTGAAAAACCTAAAAAATGGAACTGCCTTTTGATCCAGCAATTCCACTACTAGGACTATACCTAAAGAACCCTGAAACACCAATTCATAAGAACCTATGTACCCCTATGTTCATAGCAGAGCTGTTTACAATAGTCAAGTGCTAGAAACAACCTAAGTGCCCATCAGTGGATGATTGGATCAAAAAGTTTTGGTGCATTTACACCATGGAATACTATACAGCAGGAAGAAAGAAGGAACTCCTACCCTTTGCAACAACATGGATGGAACTGGAAAGTATTATGCTTAGTGAAATGAGCCAGTCAGTGAAAGACAAATACCAAATGATCTCACCTATTACAGGACAATAATGAACAAAACAAACAAACAAGCAAAACAGAACCAGATACATGAATACAATGAATAGACCTTCAGTGGGCAAGGGAGAGGGGGGAGGGGGGAGCGGAGAGGAGGAGACAAAGAAGGGGAGCAGTTTAGTCAAGAAACTAACATAGAAGAACCATGGACATGGACAACAAGGGGAATTGACTTTGGGAGGGAGTTGGTGGATGGGGAAGGGGACAGAGGGGAGGAAAAAGGGGATGGATGTAATAAACAACAACAATAAAATTAAATTTAAAAAAATTACTATAAATTTACCAACAACATATAGGGATGTTAAGCAATGAATTTCAGAATATTTCGGGTAGGAGCATATTTGCAAGCAAGGAAGATATATTTTAAAAGGAAAATTAATGGGTTGGCATGGGATATTTCATACATCATTTTCTCCTCAAATCAGAAATAAATAATAGTCATTGTAAGGAAACCAATAAAAATGGGGAGGTCTGATATTTAAAAATAAAGTAACAATGGAATTATTTCCACCTACAATTCAATAAAACATTTTAAAAGTTGGTTAATATTTAATCAATACTATATGGTTTACTGTGAGATGAGTGCTCACATAACATGGATGGAAAGATAAATTAGCGCAGACTTTTCTGGAAGTCAATCTGAAAATATAAATATTATTTTTGAATATTTATAACATTCTTGGAACTTTGCTATCCATATATTTGTTCAAGTATAAGTTTTATCAATTTCTATCAACAGCCATAAAAATGTTTATAGCTTCTACTTATTAATTCCAATTTAAACATACATCTTCAGAAAATCAAAAATAATATTATATATATATGTATTCATTGCACTACTATTTACATGGAAAAACTTAACAATAACCATCATGTTCAGAAATTATTTAATTATGCTATATCCCTGTTTGATCACATACTATGATTGTGCAGCCACTTAAAACTATTTTATGTAGAATATTTTTAAAGATTTTATTTATTATTTTTTGAGAGAGGGCAAAAGAGAGAGGAAGAGATGGAGAGAGACATCAATGTATGGTTGCCTTTCACCTGCCTCCAAGTATGGACCAGGCTAGAAACCTGGCTTGCAACCTGGTTTTGTATGCCCTGGCTGGGAATCATACCAGTGACCTTTGGGTTTGCAGGCTGGCACCCTATCCACTGTGCCACCAGCCAGGGCTTTATATAGAATATTTAATAAAATGAAATTGCATATCTTAGTTTATAAAAACAGAAAACAAAATTATATTTATTATAATTTTTTAACTATGCAAAATTAGAACTATGAAAGAGTGTGAGAAAATAGTAGATATAAATGTAGTTTTTCTTTTCTTCCTTACACTTTTTGATATTTGGTCTACATTCCCTAATTGGAAAATTCATAATCTCCATTACTTTAACTTTATCCCTCCCTGTATTGGGTAACCTGCACCTTATATTGGCATAAAGGCTCCATCACAAGAGAGTAAAAATAGTATAAGCTTTGAGGTGAGGCAAATCTGTCTTGGAATATCAGCTCAAATACTTCCTAGCTGTGTGGCCCTAAGCATGTTATCTAACTTCTCTGAGCCTCAATTTTTTCATAGGTAAGATAAATTAATTAATAAACTTATGTAAAAGATTCAGAGAAGGCAGACTGATCAACATTAACCTTAATGAGGAAGCGAATCTTAGGAAACATTCCAATAAGAAGATAATAATTAAGTAGTCCTAGAATGTAAACTGGCATTCTGATAGAGGCAAGGGATAGAATGACATTGTCTGGAACTAGCTGCCAGTCTCAGTATTGTGGAGTAACAGATGTGAAAGAGCTACACAATGCAAAAAGCATAACCTTCTATATCACAACATTAAGCGAACTTACCCACATTTAAATAACTGTGTTATTCTGGAAAACTTTGTTTTGCTTTTCTCTCTCCTGGAAATCATCAAATATCATTGAATTATGGAAATGTAGAGATAAGAGAGACATTGTACTACCACCAAGACAACCATCACCCACAACAGATGAGGAAAGTTAAGACCTAGAGATTTAGGATTGGCCATAATGCTCAGTACTTCCATAGCTATTTGCAACATGAAGAAGCTTGTTCTTTTCTATCTTTAATGATACAATTAGTATACCTCCTCCTAGAATTTGAAGTAATAATCTAATATTCCCCTTTAGAAAATTCAACATTTATTGTGATCAGCTTTTGCTTTTGTAACCAGCAACTTATCCTGAAATTCATGTTTATTGATCTATTCCAGTTTTATTTTTGCAGTTTTGCAATGTGCCTATTTTTGTCAATTTATCATAGTTACTTATGATCCTTTATATTTATATTTTATTGTATTACTCCAGCAATTAATCCTGCCAAGGCTGTTTTGATTTTGGTTCTACTACTTACATTTGGAAATTGGAGACCTTCCAAGGATGCCCAACTTGGTTTTGGTATAAAATTTGAAATTGTTTTCAT
Source organism: Noctilio leporinus (assembly GCA_004026585.1). Taxonomy (NCBI): domain Eukaryota; kingdom Metazoa; phylum Chordata; class Mammalia; order Chiroptera; family Noctilionidae; genus Noctilio; species Noctilio leporinus. Next base: position 35,800 of record PVIW01009719.1, on the reverse strand, counting down.
GGTGTAAGAAGAATATCACAATCATGTAACTGAGATATTGAAAGATTTCTACATTTTTAGGTGTTATGTTTTAGTCATTTGACAACTATTGTTTTACTGGTTTTCATCCACCCCATTGCATCTTCTATAATAGCTTTATTGGGACACCGCCATACCCAGTTTTGGTTGTAGCTCTATCTAATTTTCACTACAGTGGTATAGTGAGTAGGTGTGACAGAGACTACATGGCCTACTAAGCTGAAAATATTTATGATCTGTTCTGTTACAGAAAAAAATGTGCCAACCTCTCACCTACATAATCAATACTATTTCATATACTGAATAGATACAAAGATTATCTTCAGAAGCATTAATTTTAATCTTAGCGTTTTACCACCACAACACTAAGTAATCAGTAAAGCTTTACCTTTTATAGCGTTAAAAGTTACTGTTTATTTCTGAAATTTTCCATTTAATATTTTCATACTGTAGTTCACTTCAGGTAACTGAAAGCTCAGAAACCACAAATGAGGATCTATTGTGGGTGTGCTTGTGTGGGTGTGTACAAAAAAGAAGAGGGGGCAGAAACAGAGGGACAGAGCTACACTAATGAACACATGAGGCAAAAGGTCCAAGACCCATTCTAACCCAACTTCTTTCAACCCTCAGAGACAGTTTTGACCTATAGCCATGGAATTCAAGGCTGTAGGGATCATGATGTGGTACTCACAAGCACAAAGATTTTGTTATAAGAGTTTATCATCAGTGTGTTTGTAGGAGTACTTATCACCAACCAGACATACTTGATTAACTTGATTATCATCCTCTAGTGTGTCTCTTTCCTTATCTCCTTCACCCAGCCACTCTCTTCCTACCTGTATATCTCTAGTCTGCTTTGATATACATAATCATTTATGAATAACAAATATGTTCAACCTCCTTTTTTCAACAACCTCTAACAACTTCTCATTTTTCTTTTTTCTTTTTTTTTTTTAAAGATTCTTTTATTACTTTTATTACTTTCAGAGACAAGGGCAGGGAAGGAGGAAGAAAGGCAGAGAAACATCAGTATATGGTTGCCTTTAACCTGCTTACAGCTAAAGATTTAGTTGAAGACTGGCTTGCGACCTGGTTATGTGCCCTGATTGGGGAATGGAACCAGCGACCCTATGGTTTGCAGGCTGGTGCCTAACCACAGAACCATACCAGCCAGGGCTCTAACTACTTCTCTTAGAATGCAGAAAAAAGGATGGGCCCAAGCTTTCACCTCTCTGCAATGCTTCTCTGCTATTACAGAAATTAATAGGGTAATAACCCATCAATATTAAAATCATTTGTACATAATGGCATAGACAGTATATTCTGCATGCTGGATATTTTAGGTGACCCTGGTCAAATCATTCAGCTTTATTTTTAACTTTTCAGCTACCTCATTTCTTAAATGAGAAAATAGTATGTCACAAAATAAGTAAAGTCACTGAACTGTTATTGAAATGTATGTTTTAAAAAAACTGTCTTATCAGCCCACTGGTGTCCTATAAAGAAGTAGAATTAGAAAGAAAGATTTATAGGAAGTCTTTACGGAGTTCATTAAGCTGAGAATATTTTAATAAACTGAGTGAAAGGGGAATAAAGACCATGTACAGCATATCACCAGTTTCTCAATCAGCTTTCATTGTGTATTCATATCTTTTTCTCAGAATCACTGATGACTGTATACACACATGAAGATTTAATTTCTAATAAGTTTATGCTTGTTATGGGCATCATATAAAACTCATTTATGCATAATCTTTTATACTTGAAAATGTATGTCATTTACCTATCATATGAGCAAATCAGTGGACAGTGTTAGATTTTGGCAGAGATATTTAAAGAACCACACCAGTGGTTTTAATCTCTTCAAGTACAGAGATGAACTTAACATCTGGATGTTTTACAGGGCAGGTATTATAAGTTGCTGAGTTAAAGAAAGTGGCCTCTTACTATTCAGCATCAAATAAGACTGACACAGTAACATTTGGATAAGCCTTTGTTGTTGTTAATTAAAAAAAAAAAAAAAATCCTGTGCTCCAAAGCAATTTAGAGTTTCTGTGTTTGTTGATATTACCTTTGAATGTGACAACCATGACACCATTTTCCAAAACAGATGGATTAATGTCATTTTTTTAATTACTTCATCTAGACAGGTGTTTCCTGTATATGTTTGACATGAAATTAAACATAGCTCCAGAGGCTCTGTTTGTAGCAAAGCCAGTTAATTTTATTAGAACATTTAATCACCGATCAACAGTGTAATAGAAGGGCAGTGAACGTGAAGCAGAGATTTAGCAGAACTTCCTAATGAATTGTGAATTAGTTTATATAGGGAGATGGAGAGAACTGCAATTCTGCTTATGTGAATCCCATAAATGAATTAATTGAAGCTTGTGCTTTTTCTTGCATTCTGATACTGTTCATATTTAGAAATTTCACTAGAATTGTAAAGTTGTATGCCTTTGTATGTCTTAAGCTGGCAAGCTGGCAATGAAATAATTCTGCAGCTACTTAGTGTTAGTAGAATCATTTTTTCAGGTCTCATTTATTTGGGGTTCTCTAAACACTATCCTTAGGCATGAGAGAGCCAGGATCCTCTCTGTGCCTTCCAGTGCTGTCTGCATCCCTGCTGCTCACAGTGAAGGTCCTGCCTTGTGCATACTCAAGAACCAGATGCCCACAGTTTGGCAATATCATGCTTAAACATCATTATATGCCTAGTTATTTTTCCTCTAAGATTAGCTATAGATTCCCCATTAATTATAATATCAGGTTGATTCAGCATTAATAAAATAAATCTCAAAGAACTGTCACTGATTTCTTGACTAAAATGAAAACAAATGGAGGAAAACTAGTTCCTGTCTTTGTTACAGTCTTATCAAATTTGTCTTTGTGGCAGCATGGTCATTCCAAAGCCAGAGCAAAATATTCATAATTTTCTACTTTGAAATATTAGTGTGCCCATATGCACTAATAAAAACTTTAAAGCCCTGTTATGATTGATGTTTTTGTTGTCCCATCACCTCATTGTATAGAAGTTTGTTTTAATGAGTTTCTCTAATGAATATTTTATATTGCTACTTGGATGAATGGCATATGGTAAATGCAAGGTAAATTACATCTCTTTAAATAAATATTTTTCATAAATTATTTATTTTGTGATGCCTATATTGGTAAGATGTCATGTCAGATAAAGATTGGAAAGTATTTACTGTAATACTTACTTGTTACTTGAAGAAGTAAAATTTTTAAATTATTAACAAGCCTCCAATATTACCCATGAAACTCATGAAAAAATTAGCATAAACTCTATCACATTACAAATTTGTGCAGACAGCTTCCATTCTAAAATGCAAAAATAAGATAATCTCTCATGTTTATAAGAACTTTCACATAGTACCATGCAAATGAATAAAAATCTTTATATAAAGATAAAAAAAGACCTTGGTATTAAAATGAAATTTAATATTGGGAAGTACTTAATCTCTTAATTATATATTTAAATGCATAATCTAATTATTTTAATTGGGTAACCACACACTTTTCATGATACTTCTTTTGGTTGGAATATATTTGACTAGATTTTTCATAAATATTAATAACTAGTATTTACTGGCTGCCTTTAAAAATATTATCCTATTAAATTATGATAATAGTCATTAAAACATGGTAATATTATCCTACTTCTACATATAAAAAAATTGAGACTCAATGGCTAGGGAGCAATAGAATAGATTGGCTACAATGCTCATGGCTTTCTAGCTAAATTGTCTAGGTCCCAAAATATATTATCTATAAAAAGATTTTAGATATAGAAAAATCAAATATTCTCTCTTCCCATACCATTTTAATAGTAACTGTTAACACTTAGAGAGTGATTACATTGTACCTGGTACTAAGTGCTCTGCAACTTACTGAATCCCCACAATGATGCTAAGAGACAGGTCCTATCATGAAACCATTGTAGAGATGACAAAACGGAGGTACAGATTGTGTATGAACCTGCCCAGTCACACAGTTAATGAATAGCAGAACTAGCATTCAAACTCAGACACAAGCCAAAGCCTGTGCTCTCAATAATGAAGCACATATTGATGTAAGTTCATGAGTTTCTCTCCCCTGAAACTGTGAACAACTTAAAGGTGTGACTGTGTCATTCTTTTGTATAACCTCAGAATGTACAATATTACTTGGAAAATAATAGATATTCAGGAAATATTCATTGAACTAAGGTGACTCACCAACATCTACTTTTTACATATGCATTCAAAATTGATTTTTTCAATGTTTTAATTCAAAAAAGAGGAAAAATAAGCAAATGCTAAGAGCTGTGTGTCAAAATAATTCAAAAAAGAGGAAAAATAAGCAAATGCTAAGAGCTGTGTGTCAAAATTCAACCATATAGGGTTTCACCCTTGCTCGCTTGAAATTTAATTATTATTATTACTGTATATACATGCAACAACTCTTTGGAGCAACAGAAGAAAATATTTACTTGCATTTTGGTTACACTCATATCTCTGGTGTACTTATACATTTTTTCCATTTAGGCTAATTATGCTTATGCTGTCATTGCTCCATGAACATTTAAAGTTCAACATCAATACATCAAACGTACTTGTATTAAGTTAGAAGATGAATAGAACCTGTGCTAATAATTTTATTAAAAGAAGAAGTCATATGTGGTTCCTTAGTATAGTATATATGTTAGCACATAAGAAATACTAAGGGTAACAGAACATAAAATAATTTCCTTAAAGTGGAGCATAAGGTAGAACATCATTATTAATTAAATTTGACTGATCCACATGAAATAACTCTTATTCAATTATTTTTTACCTAGAAAAACATCAATTTCATATGTTTCAGCCTGCTGGCTAACTGAGTGGCAACATTTATACCATGCCTGGATTGCCAATTTTAAAATCCACCAAAGCATTCATGTTATGGTAAACTATACAAGGTACAATTTAATTCCTTTTAAATAATTCACAACATGATGATTTTATAGTACCTTCAAGAATATCTTCACCAAAACTCTAGTTTTAAGCTATTCTAAGTGTACAATCTAACATTTCTAAATAATGCTTAACTACCATTATTTTTAAAAAGATTTCATTCATTATTTTTAGAGAGAAGGACAGGGGGGAAGGAAGAAAGGGAGAGAAACATCAGTGTATGATTGCCTTTCACCTGCCTCCAGCTGAGGACCTGGCCGGAAACCTGGCTTGCAACCTGGTTATGTGCCCTGACTAGAAATCAAACCAGCAACCCTTGGGTTCTCAGGCCAGCGCCAATCCACTGAGACACACTAGCCAGGGCTAATCTAACATTATTTTGACTTTAGAAAATAGAAATTTAGATCATTATAAATATTATTTTAATATTAATACATAAATCACCCTCTACAAAGTTAGTTTTATCTTTTATTCTCTGCTAGTTAATTCAGAGACCCCACTGTAAGCATAGATAATCAAAAATGTCATGTTGCAGCCACTACAAAAAACAGTATGGCATTCCCTTAAAAAAATAAAAATGGAACTGTCTTTTGATCCAGCAATTCCACTACTAGGATTATCCCTGAAGAACCCTGAAACACCAATTCAGAAGAACCTATGTATCCCTATGTTCATAACAGCAGTATTTACAACAGCCAAGTGCTGGAAACTGCCTAAGTACCCATCAGTGGATGAATGAATCAAAAAACTTTGGTACATTTACACAATGGACTATTACACAGCAGAAAGAAAGAAGAAACTCCTACCCTTTGCAACAACATGGATGGAACTGGAAAGTATTATGCTTAGTGAAATAAGCCAATCAGTAAAAGATAAATACCATATGATTTCACCCATTACATGACACTAATGAACAAAAACAAACAAATAAGCAAGACAGAACCAGGTACATGAATAGGGAGCAATTTAGTCAAGGAACTAGCATGGAAGAACCACGGACATGGACAACAAGTGGAATTAAATTTGGGGAGGAAGGAGAGAGAAGGGAGGGGAAATGTGATGGATGTAATATAACAACAATAAAATTAAATTTAAAAATGTAATATAGTTTGGTAACATTTTAGAATATATTGATTACAAAATATCTAGAGAAACAAAAAGAATTTATCCATATGTTGTTCTTGCCTTGTTTTTCTTTTCTAACAAATGGCATTTTGGAGAAAAAAATAAAAAGAAATGCCTTTGATCAGAAATCCTTATATGTACCTCCCTCCTTGTTCCTTCCTTGTTCAACAGAAAGCATATCAGTTGTTTTCTGATGGACTGAAGCTATGCCAGCTGGCACATCACTTTTGAAAAGTCACATTGAGACACCTCCTCCACTGCTCTACTGATGACTTTGCAAAATGTTCCAGACTTTGTTGCAATGTATCACCAGAGATGTTAGACTTTTATTATCATATTTTTATTTAATGTTATGTTTATTGTTGTCCTAGTGAACAGATCCAGGGACATATACACATGAATGTACAGATTAGCAAAGCAATTGATATTTACATAGCATGGGAGCCCATGCTTGAGGGGTAAGAAATTTCTTGAAGGAACCTAGTATGTTTTAAAGTGGTTACTTCTGATAGCTGGTTCGATACAAAGTGTTGGTACTCTTACATATCCATAGATAAGAAAGAACACCAAACATAGCATCAGGATGAACAACTACATCACTATATGGTTGTGAGAGCAGGAAAAAAACTATCAAACAGACAGAGGAGTGGACTGATCATGCTGGGATCTCTCACATTCATATCCTATTCTTCCTTCTCCACACCACAGTCAGCCATTTCTTTCTGCTACATTTTAGACCTGAAGAGAAAGTGCTCACAGACTGCAGAGAACACAAGCACAAGAAGAAGTTCAGTGTTGCCTGTTTAAAGCCATGGTTGCATCTGAGTCTGTTACGAGTGACTGCAGCTTGATGTAGGGGTTGACGAGCAGGCAGAGATATAGGGGTTGAGAGACTGGTAAGGAAGAATTATTGCAATGAACACTTTCTCTCTAAGTGAACAACACTCAAATTTCAGTAATTGAAAAGGATGGTTTATCTCACATAATCACAGTGTAGGGATCTCAAGAGAAATGCTAAAGTAGATGTTTAATACCAAAGAAAGCTGACTTTCTAAGAGACACCAACATTTACAAAGAAAAGATTATTTATCCACATTTCTGAAGTGGTATTATAAAATTAATTCATATGTATATAATTTCTTGGAAAATTTACACATACCCACACACATACTAAAAAAACAACTTTGCTTTATAAATAAAACATCCTAACACATTATATATATTTTTAAAGCAGCCTTAGACAAGTGAGTGATAAGCCTTAGGAAGGAGAAGAGGTAGGAAGGGATGTAAATCAAAGCACTTTCACAATCTCTGTCTTCAGACCTAAATTACAGTGGTAACTCACTTGATGGGAAGAGGAAGCAGCATCAAAACCACCTGGCAGCTCTTTTCAAATTATAGGCAGGATATCATTTGTCCCCACCTTCTCACACCATTCCCATAGGAAATTACTATTAATAAAAAGCATGTTATTTCACTCAGGTGTTTGGTGTGTGCATGTATGTGTGTATGTATGAGTTTGTAGGTGGAGTAATCACAAATCCTAGGAGATGTTACTGAAGTTCCAAATACTGTGATTTGCAGGTAAAGCCATGTTATAACTTAGACTCTAAAGTAGGGTTTTTCAACTGTGTTTTCAATAATTCTGACACTTTAGATAATAGTTATTTGTTGAAATTGACTGTTCTATGCATTGTAGGATATTCGCAACATCCCAGTCTTCTAACCACTAGATATCAATAACTACCCAGTCTCCTCCCCACCCAGTCAATATGATAAAAAATGTCTCCAGACACTACCAAAGGTCCCCTGGGCAGGTGGTGGAGATCACACCCATGAGAACCACTGAGCTACAGATGTGTGAGATATAAACAGGGAAAGAAATGTTGATTTGAATCAAGCAGGAGATATCCTAATAAAATACACATTATCTAGATGTCAAGATAACAAGCAGGATGTAAGGTTCAGGAATGAAGGGCTTTTTCTACCAGAAGTAGTATATTTTGTCAGAATTGGAAAAATCACCCACACTTACTTTAGTCCTACTCTTGGAGAAAAGTGCTAATTCTAGGGCACAAATTTTGTCTCTCATGAAAGAGAGGAATGCCCACTTTTCCCTGAAGAACCCTCCCATTGTCAATTAGAAAACAAAAATTTTAAGTGTTTCTTCCCAACAAGAAAGGCCTTGTGAAGATGTATATGACCCTTTGTGTGGGAACAGAGTCCTCATTGAAAACAGACTTGCCCCTGTGAGACATTGGGTCACAGCGTTTTTGATGCGACCAGTTTTGTCAGAGTCACCCACAGTGCCTCTGAACAGTCTGCATCCTTTGCATACTTTCCTTACATTAACCATGACAAAAAAAGAGTTGATTGTGAATAGCCAATTTTCAAAAGAAAAATTAAATTTGAAAAATATAAAATTGAAATAATGCATACATTCAGAGGAAATTAATAATATAAAACTTAGCATTAGTATCTGATTTTCATTACCTATCACATCAAAAAATGCCATATGTTAGTGAAATTTAAATATAAATTACAAAACAAAATCATGATTTTATGTATCATAGAGAAAGTAAAAATGCTACATGTGATTAATTATAAAATATTCAATCCTGGGTGGTGTGGCTCAGTGGATTGGTGCTGGCTTGTGAATCCAAAGGTCACTGGTTCAGTTCCCTAGTCCAGGCACATAACCAGGTTGGAAGCCAGGTGGGGTAGGTGAAAGGCAACCACATATTAATGTTTCCCTCCCTTTCACCCTTCCTGCACTTCACTCTAAACATAATGAGTGAAATTTTTTTTAATTAAAATAAAATAATATATTCATATTTCAGAGCTGCCAAGTATGAAAGAAAAATGAGTGCTTCTAAGAATAGAATCAATAGACTAGAATCTATGAAATCAATAGTTATAAAATTGATATGTTCCAATGTTGGCAAGAGTATTAAGAATAAACATCCTCCTACAATATCAGTGACAGTATAAAGGTATAGATTTGGAAAAGAATTTGACAAAAGAATAAAAGTAATAAATCAATGTTCTCTATGAACCAGCAATCTAATTTTAAAAAAACTATGCTACCAAAATACAAGTATAAAAGTATAAAGAGCCCTGGCTGGTGGCTCAGTGGATTGGTGCTGGCCTACAAACCCAAAGGTCGTTGGTTCATAATCAGGGCACATAACCAGGTTTCAAGACAGGTATCCAGCCAGGTCTCCAGCCATGTCCGTGGCTGGAGGCAGGTGAAAGGCAACCATACATTGATATTTCTCTCCCTTTCTGACTCTCTCCCTTCCTCTCTCTCTGGAAATAATGAATAAAATCTTTTTTTAAAAGCATAAAGATGTATGTGCAAATAAATTTAATCAAACATAAAAATGGCTTAAAATTAGAAGAATTTCAATGTCCACCAATAGGTGAGGGGATACATAAACTTTAGCATAAGATTAGAATTCCAAGCAGCCATTAAAAAAATAAGAAGACTTTACATATATTACTTTGGGAACATGTTAACAATGTTAAATATAAGTTAAGTACACAGTGAGGATATCACATTATCCTATTTTTCCTATAAAGGCACTTTTTTAGGTCCATAGGTCAACAAACATTTCCCAACAGTGTGACCTACCATGGGCAAGTCACTCCTTATATGCCAGATACTGGTTTAAACATCTCACATATATTAACTTGTTTAATATTTATTCCAGTGGGTGGGATTGTTATTATTTCCATTTTAAAGATGAGAAAATAGAGGCACTACCAGCATCAGTTTCCTGTCCCACATGGTAAAATGTTAAAATGTTAGAGATGTGAGATAAAGAAAGCAAGTCTGTTCCAACCTGGAATGTCTCCTAGTCTGTGGAGAGTATGGCTTATCTCATCCTCTAAGGAAGAAATTCTGAGCTGTAGTGAATGGCAGGGATTTAGTATGTTGAATGAGTGGTAGCCAAGATACAGACTCACTCTGAACCCCAAGGAAAATATAATATTTGGGCAACATGCCTAATATCTGAACTATTAGGCTTAGTTCAGGTCTAAGGTTGTGTCAAGAATCATCTCAGTACCTACTTCGGTAGTGAGCAAAGACAGCCTCATCTGTGCCTATAGATGTTGTTACCATGGCTTGGAATGGCCTAAAGCCCTAAGGCCATAGGGTAGGGAGAGGAGGAGAGTCCATTTATCTTTTTAAAAAGTGTATTTTACAGCCCTGGCTGGTGGCGCAGTGGATAAGGTGCTGGCCTGGGAAACCAAAGGGTTGCTGGTTCAATTCCCCAGCCAGGGCACATAACCAGGTTGCAAGCCAGGTCTCCAGCCAGAGTTGTAGCTGGAGGCAGGTAAAAGGGAACCATACATTGATGTCTCTCTCCCTCTCTGCCTCTCTCCCTTCCCCTCTCTCTAAAAATAATAAAATATTTTTTTAAAAAAACAAACAACAACAAAAAAAAAACGGTGTATTTTAATTCAAGCTCTTGATTGTGTTGTTTTAAGCATTTCAGTTGTGTCATTAACGAGTCAAGAGCCCCTGCATTTATTTAGTAGCTTTATTAATCTCCCAAAGCTCCTTCAAGTTGTGATTTTTTATTCTTGTGTAACTGTTGCTGAAACTGAGGTTCAGAAACATTAAGTAACCTGCCAAAGACGACATAGCTAGTAAAACTCAGTATCCAAATTCAAACCTTCATCTACATGGCCTCAAAGCCAATGCTTCTATACAAAACAAGATGACCTGACAATACTAACCTGATGTCTAACCTGGTTCCCCAGTTATAGCTCAGTCAACTTAGATCTAGATCACCTAGGACCCATATAAATACATATTTCAAGTCTCATTTCTAACCTGCTGAATCAACCTTGCTGAGAAACAGGGTCATAATCACTGTTACAGCAAGCTGCTCAGGCATAAATATCAATATTAACATAGCTAAAACTTCCAGACAAATGGTATCATTTTCTAATAGTTTACACACTTTAATGACATACATAATTATACACACAATAATTTATATACCTGTTTAAAATAAAAGTTTGGCTATATATATAACTAAAACTGTATATATATACACACACACACACACACACACACACATATATATATATATATATATTATACTTACCTAACTATATACAGTTAATTATAGGTATAAAATACATTAAATTTTATTTTAACACAGAAATATAGAATTTATACTTTTTAATTAATTGAAAAAATATTTAGCAAAATAATATGTCAGGAAAAATGGAGTTCATATTTTTAAGTGAAAATTATTTTTATTTTATCTTACACTGTTTTAGATATGCTAACAATAGGTCAGGCAAATAAAGAGATGATGTAATAGGTAACCAGAGCTTGGTCATTTAATTATTTTTACTTCTACCATTCAGTTAAAATAAAATTAATAACACATAAGCAATACTTTTAAAAATTATTTGTAACACACTGAAATGAATATGATGCTTGCCAAACACCAAATTTCCTCTTGAGAATTCAGTTTTCTATGTCTCACAAAATACTACATGCCACTCTACGAAAAGCTTTACATAGATGATGTAACAGACCCTCAAATCTGTAGCTGAGCTCTGTGTGTACAAAATTGAAAGTATCACTGCAAATTAGATAATTGCAGTGAGTGGCCATAAATTGCGCATTTTATAAAAGCTCTATTTTTTAAAAGTATTTTGAGTTCAACAGCTTCCTTTAATGTCTCTGGACAGTACTTTCAGAACTCATTTGTTTGAGGGGTTTTTAATCTGAGGACATTGAAAAGTTACACCCGCTGTGCTATCGTCAATCACGCCAGGAGGAAAAACAGTGGCATGATTTGTTGTCTGTTATTACCCTTGCTGTGGTGACTGTCTCCCAGTGCCAGCTCTGGCCTTAAGGCCATCACTTATAGGAACTACTGTCTGTCAAAACCACAGCCAACTTTAAGGGATGCCTTTGTTGGAGCAGACAAATGAGTATGACCTTTAACAATAAAATAGGCACCTACTGAGAAAGATGAAACAGCTAGGGAAATTAAGAACACCATATAGCCATTTCAAACACTTGAGAAAAGTTAGAAGTTGAACTAAAACTCAATTATAAGAATAAATGTGGGTAGACGTTGTCAATAATGAAACAGACATTGTCAGGAGTATCGATTTGCCACCTGAACTAAAACTTGATCCAGGAATCATCCTACCTTTTATTAATAATGAATGCTATGGATGGGGTTTATTTTCAAAGTAGGGGAGGGATTAAATTATGATAGCTAAAGGTTTATCAGGCAATGATGTTTTCTCAGTGGGTGCAAAGATATGCAATTTGTTTATGAATATTCTAGAAGGGCAAAAGGAAAAATAAGAACACACTAAACCTTTGATTTACACTAACAGCTACTTCGAATGATCTGTAGTAAAGTACCTCCACCTGGGGATGTATTGGCTGTGAACTGGCCATTGATATTTTGTCCTGTTTCAAAGCCTAGTGTAAGCTTTCCAGGCAATGCACTGTGAAGACCACAGCACCATTTGTGGTTTGAAAGGCTCTTGTAACCCAACCTGGCAAGTGGTCAGTGGAGACTACATTTTACAGAGAACATAGATCAATTGTATTGAGCACTTTTCAAGTAATGTAATATTATGCCTGTGACAATAATGAAATTAGCCTATGGATTTTGTTTAAATATTGAAATGCCATTTAAATATTTAATGAAATACAGCACTTCATAAGTATGCATATTTGTGTGGTTTTTACAAAAACAGTGACATTGATTTTTATAGGGAAATCATTAAAAATAAATTCAGAAAAATTCCCTTTTTTCATAATCAGTTATATTTGTTATTCAGCAATACCTATTTGAGATAGTTAGAGTTCATGGATTTCTCACCTGTAATTCTATCATCTCTTATGTGGTAGCTATTTGGGTTCCTCCCTCTCTTTCCAGCTCTCCTTTACTTTATGGTGGGGATGTCTAGGAATGGTCTTTTAATTTTCCTTCCCCCTTGAAGTTCTTTGGTCAGTGAAACAGTAATGAAAGTGTTTTTTCCAGATGAATACATTTATTTAACTGTAAAACTCTATGCCATCCCTTTCCTTACCAGGAAAATAAAAAAGAAAAGCTTATATTGAGATGCTACATAGGATACAGAGATCACCATAAAGCAGTGACAAATGTCTGCAGGGCCTCCAGGACTCCTGTGAGGAAGAAATACATAACACTTGATCAAATTTATCGAGATTTTGGGAGTCGTTATTACCACAGCATGTGTGTGTTTTTTTAAACATTTTTAATTTATTATTTTTAGAGAAGCAGAAAGGGAGAGAAACATCAATGTATGGTTGTCTTTCACCTGCCTCCAGCTACAGACCTGGCTGGAGACTTGGCTTATAACCTGGTTATGTGACCTGGCTGGGAATCAAACCAACAACCTTTGGGCTATCTGTGTTTTTTGATTGCCAAATTATCAAAACAATGTTTATTGTTGGTCTGTTTTTGTATTTATGCAGGTATGATTATTTTATTTTACTTTTAAAGTATATTTTATTGATTATGCTATTACAGTTGTACCATTTTTCTCCTTTTTTGCCCCTCCACCCTGCAGCCCCCCATCCTGAGTTCATGTCCATGGGTCATGCTTATAAGGTCCTTGGCTTCTCCATTTTCTTTACTATTCTTACCATCACCCCTGTCTATTTTGTACCTACAAATTATGCTTCTTTAATCCTTATAACTTTTCCCCAGTTCTCCCCTTCCCATGTCCCCATTGATAACCCTCCATATGATCCCCATATCTATGATTCTGTTCCTGTTCTAGTTGTTTGCTTAGTTTTTATTTTTTAGATTTAGTTGATAGTTGTGAGTTTGGTGTCATTTTACTGTTTATATTTTTGATCTTCTTTATCTTAAATAAGTCCCTTTAACATTTCATTTAGTAGCTTTGCTGAATAGAGTAATCTTGGTTGTAGGCCCTTGCTTTTTAATCACTTTGAATACTTCTTGCCACTGCCTTCTAGCCTGCAAAGTTTCTTTTGAGAAATTAGCTGATATGGGAACTCCTTGTAGGTAACTCTCAGCATTTCTCTTGCTGTGTTTAATATTCTCTCTTCACCTTTAGCCTTTGGAATTTTAATTATGATGTGTCTTGATATGGTCCTCTTTGGGTACAACTTGTTTGGGATTCTCTGTATTTCCTGGACTTACATGCCAATTTTCTTCACCAAGTTAGGAAAATTTTCTTTCATTATTGTTTCAAATAAGTTTTCAATTTCTTGTTCTTTCTCCTCTCCTCTGACACCCCTATGATTCAGATGTTAGCACTTTTGGAGGTGGCCAGAGTCTTATTATCTCCTTTTTCTAAATTCTCTATTCTTCATTCTATACTGGTTGACTTTATTTCTTCCTTATATTCCAATTCATTGATTTGAAACTAGCTTCCTTCCCTTCACTATTGGTTTCCTATAGATTTTTCTTTATTTCACTTAATATAGCCTCCATTCCTTCCCTTACGTGTTTGCTATACTCAATAACTTTCTTGAGCATCCTTATCACCAGTGTTTAGAACTCTGCATCGGATAGGTCGTCTATTTCCGTTTTGCTTAGTTCTTTCTGGAGTTTTGATCTATTCTTTCATTTGGGCCATACTTCTTTGTCTTCTCAATTTGACAACCTTCCTGTGTTTGCTTTTATGCATTAGGTAGAGCTGCCACATCTGTTACATTGTAAGGGGAAAAGCCGTAGGTATTCCTCAGTGTGGGGCAATCCATTTCAACACTTTATGGCACTGTATGTGGAGGTGGGGGTCAGAGAAGGAACAATGCCACTTGCTTGGCACTAACCCTTTCTCTAGTCAATTCACCCACTTCCCATATGTGACTGGAACCTCTCTAATGTTACCTGGAGATGGATCTTAGAGTGGGTGAGTTTGCTTACATTCTAGGACCTCGGGGGCCTTAAACAGACTCTCCTGAGAGACTGGCAGTTTCTTCTGCTACCCCAACCCCCACTGGTTTTCAAAGTCAGAAGTTATAAGGCTTAATTTCCCTGGTGCTGAAACCATGATCTATGTGGTCTAGATTGGGAGTAGGATCACTCCCCAGGTTTCCCTTCCAGCTTTTATCCACCACACGTGAATGTGAGACCACTCATTCCCACAGCTACAGTCTGACTTGCTGTTGCTACCTTGCTTCCACCACACCACATCCTCTGTGCCCTGGCTCCCCTTCTCTGCCCTTCCTACCCATCTGGATAAATGTGCCTTCTTTAAAACTTTGGTTGTCAGGCATCCATGCAGTTAGATTTTTCTGGCAATTCTGGTTGTTTTTTGTTTTGAGGTTGTGCATAACCCTCTTATGGTTGTGCAAGGAGACATATCTACTTATGCCTCCATCTTGGCCAGAAGTCACAGGTATGATTATTTTAGCTCCTAACTTTTCTAACTTCTCTGATTGCTATGTGCCTAGTACTACTTCTAGGCATAATTATCAGTTTAACTTGAGTTGGTTTGCCCCATAATTCTTCTAGCTCAAAATAAAACCACAATACCTTTCACAAAAGAAAAGATCTAAGGTCTGGATTCTAATCTAAGAATTGGTAATTGGCTGCAACTGTAATAAGTCTAGGGTTCACAGTTTCACCTCTAGTACAAAGGTGTACATCCTCAAAAGTACACAGAATTTTTAATAATCAAAAGCCTGCACTGATGTAAAGACCAATGTTTTTAATAGGTTTGGAGTTTCCATTGTAAGTGCACTCTGTTATTCAGCATAGGGTTAAAAAACTTTGACAAAGCCCCACAGGAAACATTGGATTGCCCTCACTTTCATTGTACCTAGCTTGGGATGGATAAATACAGTCTCATTCTCTAATGTTCCTGACTGCCTCTAAGAACACTAAATTTTAAGAGAGAGAAACACGAATCCTGTATTTCAAGAGAGGTAGAACTAAGCCATTGTTAACTCCCCCTGAAAAGAATATTCAGTGGCCAGTTCAGTTTGCCCCTGAGAAACCTAAAGCTGCATTAAGTACTTGTGAAAGTGAAAGTCCACTGGGAACCCAATTTGGTGTTTAAATCTCAGCATGAATAGTAGAGTTCTTAGCAGGGTGCACTTTTACATGTGGTTGTAGCAAGATTCAAAACTCACTATATGCAGTCAGATCCACTATTTCTGTTAACCTGTAGCTAACTACCATCTTCCACAAAATGAACAATCCGAATATCAAGCATTACATACAACCTTTGTGAAATTAGAGGAAAATGTTGATGAGCATCTTTAAATCAAGAGCCTATCATATGCCACTTAGACAATGTTTAAATAATAAATATGATAGATGTAAGCATTTAAACCTGTAGGTTCTGTCTTCCAACCCAATGTGTATCATAATATTAATTCCCCCAATTTATTTTAAAATATATTAATATTTGCTATTGGCTAGATCTTCATTTCTTATTTTATAATTTAGTTTTATTGTTGTTATATTCATCTCATTTTCCCCCCTCTTCTCTCCCCTTCCCCACCCTTCTTATCACCGCCTGCCCCCACCAAAGTCAATCCCACATGTTGTCCATGTGCATGGGTCATCAATGCTAGTTCCTTGACTAAACTATTCCCCTTCTTTGCCTCCTTGTATCCCTCCTCCGACTCCCTCTCCTCTGCACACTGAGAGTGTGTTTCTTACATTCATGTCTCTAGTTCTGTTTTGTTTGCTTGTTTGTTTGTTCATTAGTCTCCTATATTAAGGGAGAATATTTGGTATTTTTTCTTCCTGGCTTATTTCACTAAGCATGATACTCTCCAGTTCTATCCATACATTTCTAATCAATACTTTCCTCAAATAAAAGTTTCAAAAATGTTATTAAGAGCTTATTTAGTAGCATAAAGTAGTTTAGAATCTGTATGTTATTTATATGAAGTTAGTGAACATATTATTTGGAAGTAATATAATGCACATGGATTTATTTATTAAAAAAAAAAAACACACACATTATCTAAAGATAACCAAATTTCAAGGATTCAAGTTATTTTAGGTGAAAAGCAAAAAGACCCAAGCAATCTTTCTTCATATTTTTACCATGTATTTGAACACCCTAACAACTATTTTACCAGAAATTACTGGGAAGTCTGTATTTTATTTAATATTGCTTAGCAATGTACTGTTACCCTGCTTTACTTTAAAAGTAAGTTTTAAACATAGCACCTTGATTGCTATTTGACAGTATAGGTCAAGCACAAAATATTTTAGATCCTATTGAAATTTTTCAGGTCAAGCAAAGGTGACAAAATAATAATCATTACAGAATCTTTATTGTATATGATAGGACCACAAATAAACTTGCATCCCGACTCCCAATGTATCCCGATTTGACTAAGATCTAAAGGGTGAGTTTTCCTATTGATTTTCACGTGTAAGCTAAGAGGCAAAATAACCTCAGCTCATTAAAGTGCCTGTGTGGTGGAGGATTGGGCAACTTTTATCTTCTGAAAATAAAATCAGCTGAATCTGAGACATGTGATAAGGTTGTTAATATAGAAATAGCACAGCTAGTAGTATAAACTCCATGCACCCCAGTTTCTCAAGTATGTGTAGCCCTGCCCATTTATTCTTACACTTTAACATTTCCACCCTTCAGAAAAGAGATTTACTTTTGCACAGTGACTATGACACATTGCTTTATTTTTTAAATAGTTACACCACCTACAAAACTTACCAAATGATTCCTAAATGTTGTTTTCAAGAACATACATCTTTTTTTTTAAATGAAATCTATTTGAGCCTATGTGTGAAAGATAAATTTTACAAATCTCCCTTTTCAGATGTAGCCCCTATGGAGACAATGTTTTAGTTTTAAATTTACTTAATTTGGTATTTTTTTAAAAACAACCAAAACTCCTGCATTCATATTAAAAAATGAATAATTGGGACTATTTTTTCACAAATTCCATCCTCAAGAAATACTTTATTATTCCTAAAATGTTCCAACACCTTTTTTTTTTTTTCCCTTTGTTGCGAGGTTGTTTACCTCTGTCTCCTTTCCATAGAAGCTTCTTTTACAAAGTACACTATTTGCGTCACACACATCAAAATGAGAAGATGCATAATGGTTAGATAGGGAACTATTCTGTGAAATAATATCTAAGTGAAAGAATATGCAAAATCTGAGTAAACTAAAAGCTCCTAACACAAATTGCTTTAAATTTCTGAAGACATTACAAAGTTAAAAGTTCCCATTTGTGTCTCTAAAGTCACAGATTATCCTTTTTGGAAAACAAAATATATTTTGTTGCTTAACCTCAAGATTCCCAAAAAGAGAATTTTAATAATAACTATTTATTTTTGCTTTTTTATACATGAAAACTTTTTAAACAAGTAGTTGGTCTTTGTAACCTTGAACTTTATATTCCACTTCTGTTTCTGAGCATCTGTATTTCCAGTATCATGTCTTCCTCTTTCTACCCTACCCTACTCTCAAATCAACGTCCTGAGAAGGCAATATCCATGAAGTTGGTGGTGAATAGGTATGTTAAAAGGCATGGATGATTCTAATACAGAAAAGTAAGTAACACCATGGAAAGGTAAGTAAAAATGAATGTTCAGAAAATATAAAGAAAGTATAAAATATGAAAATATAAAGAAACCCTGGATAGACTTTAAAATGATGTAAAGATCCAATTCTTTCTAATGAAAGTATCACCTGTCTTATTACTTTTTCCTTCTCACCTTGTTCAAACTAATAATCCAATCATTATTTCTGTCATAGCTAACTGAAAGGGCTCTTACAGACAACTAGGGCATAATCCTGAGAGAATCTTCCTCTGAGGCCTCCTGATATAATCCTTGCATGTACACAATACACATGAGTCATAGGGACAAAATCCATGTTCTTCCATGTCAGAGTGAAGTACCAGATTAGACATTGAGGCCTGACATAAACACTGCTGTCCATTTAAAACTGTAACCTTAGTAAGTTAACTTCTGATGCTTAAGGATGATTTTTAAATACTTTCAAGTTATAAAATTCTGGTCCTCATCAACAACAAATGCTTTTTAAAAATCACAGAATGTGAGAGCTCAAAGAACTTTCATCATCTTTACCATGATACTGAGATACAGAAAAAAGACTGAGAAGACCAAAAGGGACCATCACTATGACTATTAAATGGTGCCTGACTCATTCTTTCTTATCAGATTCAATGGGTTAGACAATCAACGCATACACACACACACACACACACACACACACACACACACACTGCTCTATGTGCTATGAAAATACTAATCAGGACAGAAGTAAAAATTAAGTTTTTAAATTGAAAAATACAGAAAATGTTGACATGTGTTACCTACTTGCAACAGTAAAAAATCTTAAAGAAGTATTGGAAGTTCTTTATCCACTTCTTTCCAGATCCTGCTTAGCAACTATAACTAGCAGCAAGTAATATTAATCCCTTCCTTTTGTGCATCATTGGCAAGCTTTAAATCTTAAATTGGAACCTATATTTGGTTAATAAGATAAAGTTATTACAGTATTAGCATAAATAATATAGACAAAGTGAGAACAAGAGACCATGAACAATCAGCTTAACATTGAAAACCCAGACTCAAATGTTCCCTTGTTTTGAAACACTGAGGATTTTTCTTGGGGATTTGAATGAAAGAACAGAATCTTCTCAGAGCCCCTGGAATGACTTTAGAATCCTATTATAATTAAACATGTGCTATAAACTTTTCACTAGAAATCTGTTAATGACTTATGTCTGGCTTAAATATAGAAGAAGGAGCTAGTTACTTTTGTCCCACAAACCCCTTGGACAATCTACAAATTTGCTCGAAGGTGAAGCACTTATTATCTATATTATTTCATTTTAGCTCACTGAATGAAACTTACTGCTTTCCAAGTGACTTAAATCATTACTTATAGAGTAGCAATTTTCAATCATTTAGACAAGGAAGAGTGGGTGACAGATTTCATTAAGAAATTGATGACATACACATTGCCACACATATACTATCTAGAAATTTTAAAAGTTCATAATTTTCTGAAACTTATCCATGAACTACATATTAGTGACAAAAAGTATTTCTGAAATTTGCCTTCAGCATTAAATTGTTTACGTGTACTTACTGAATTAAGTCAGTGAAACAATGTATATAAGATGTTTTTAGTTTGACATATAAGACTCAATTAAGAATAACATTATTGTTATTACTGCATTATTTTCTTTTAAAGGTAGGAAAAAATCATTTCCAATCAAATGCAGGAAGTTTATTAGAATGGCTGAAAACAAAGGCACACACATTACCAGCAGTAAACATGGTATTGCTTTTTTTATGTATGTCATTAATTTTTATTCACAGCAACATTACATTAATTTTTAGCTAAAAAAGATCTTGTTTATTAAGTTCTTATCATATGCTGAACTTCATTCTTGCAGCAAGCTGTAATATAAATATTTCCATTAAATAGTAGAGTAAAATAACTACAGTTTTATTCCTTAAGACCTACTGATAAAATACTGGAGACCTATATCAAAACATGTACAAATCCAAAATAATCATCTTTACTCAAAATGTGTTTTCCAATTATCCTACCAGAACTCTTCAAACAGTATCATCCTCAGATACAAGGTCTAAAAGGTGGTGCAATCTTTAGTTCATCTCCCTGTGCCTCATGTGAGCAAGAACTTGTGCATTAGACTGACCTTGGTTTGAACCTTATCTCTGTGGCTTATAAACTCTGTAGATGTGGGCAGGACATTTATTTCCTCAGAGATTCCAGTCTCTACTTATAAGACAGACACCCACATGATAGAGTTTAAATTTAAGATGAAAACTGATAAAACATGTAAATCTCTTAAGACAGGTGCACATTTTATTGTAAATCTCTTCAGTTACATTTTATTGAGTAAATGCTCAATAAAATGTCACCTATTACTATTCATTCTTTCTCCAAAATATCTCAGTTATTCCTTTTCTTTCTTTCCATTGTTATGTCCAGTTTTATCCTAAAATTATTTTAATAATCCAGAAAGAGATTATTTTTGTACTTGGAGCTTTGAGATCTATAGTGTGCATACTCACTGACTAGATCCCCTGGGAAAAAGTTACTCTAACAGGATAGGATTGGGTCTTGATCTACTTTGCTTTGCAGCCCTATGGGCTTTTCCTCCCAGTCTCTATTACAGTCACTAAATCACTCATTGATACTGAGCAAGAATTTTGCTCATAAGTATGCTTTATCTGACTTATTTTACTTAGAACAATACCCTCTATTTCCATCCATGTCGCAAATGGCAAGATTTCATTATTTTTTTATGGATGAATAATATTCCAGTGTGTGTGTGCATGTGCCTTATTTTTTATCCATTCATCTATAAATGGACACTAATACTACAATGAATACAATAATGTATATCTCTTTCTGAATTAGTGTGTTTTCTTCTCTTTGGATAAATACCCAGAAGTGGAGTGAAGTTGCTGGGTTCTGGTAGTTATTTTTTTTATTCTCACCTAAGGATGTTTTGTTTTTTTTTTTGTTTTTTTTTGTTTTTTTAAGATTTTATTTATTATTTTGAGAGAGAGGGGAAGGAAGAGAGGCAGAGAGGGAGAGAAACATCAATGTATGGTTGCCTTTCACCTGCCTCCAGCTACAGAGCTGGCTGGAGACCTGGCTTGCAACCTGGTTATGTGCCCTGGCTGGGAATCGAACCAGCAATAAGGATGTTTTTTATTGCTTTTTAGAGTGAAAGGGAGGGAGAGATAAACATCAGTGTGAGAGAAAAGTATCAGTAAGTTACCTCCCATTCATGCCCCCATTGGGGATCACTGGCACCCAGACCAGGGACTGGATCCATAACCAAGCTATGTACCATGACTGAGAATTGAACCCACAACCCTTTGAAGCTCCAACCAACTGAGCCACCTTGACCAGGGCTGCTAGTTCTATTTTTAGTTTTTAAAAATCCTCTATACATTTTTCAATAGTGGCTACACCAATTTACAATTCCACTGACATGAGGGTTCCTTTTTCTCCACATCCTTGCCAACATTTATTCTTTGTTGACCTTTTGATAATAACCACTGTAAGAGTTGTGAGGTGATGGCTCATTGTAGTTTTTACTTGCATTTCCCTGATGATTACTGATACTTAGCATCTTTTCATATGTCTCTTGGCCATCTGTATGTATCCTTTGGAGAAATGTCTATTGAGGTCCTCTGTCTGTTTTTTAAAATTGTATATCGACTATACTTAATTTTTTTAAAAATAGTCCAAGTTGGAAACCCTTAAATAAGATAGTGCTAGGTGAATATGGGTAGGTAATAGGTAGAAAAGTGAATCCAAGGAGGAAGATAGAGCTCTATGCAGCCCAGTTGCCCAAGCCATCCTTTTGTTCTTGGTCCCCAGTGAAATAACTAATTCAGACAACACTTAGAAGTGTTTACACCTGAATTTAAGTTGTCCCTGGAACTCTCTATTGTTGTTAATTTATTCAGAATGCTATTTATTTATGAGTTCATTCATGCATTTATTGAGCATCTTCCCAGTGCTAAGGGTCAAAAACACCACCCGAGAGCTCATTATGCATGTAAATGGACACACATCTGAACACTTAACATTAACACAATGGAACAGTGCAAGAACCAAGTGTAAGAGCAACAATGAGGAAGAAACAATGAACTGGAGCATGGTGGTGGAGGATGTGGAAAATCTTTAGTAAAAATTTGGACGGAAACTTTTTGAGTCATGTGTTCAAAATAAACCCAATATTTGAAATGTTCTTTTGCCCCTGAAAAGGCTCCCAGCAGCTCCCATTATCAGCTAGCTTGTAATATACTAAAATGTTAATGTTTGCTTAATAACCAAATGGATGAACAAACAGATTGGGTTTAGATTTAATTTGAAGGGAGCAGGCTAGGATTTATTTTTAAATAAACTGAGCAAACAAAGTAGGAATTAATATTTGGGGTAGATTATGTCGATAATAGGAAATATTCTACCTCTTACACTGTCCTCAAAAATGTCTGTGTCAGGCACCATTCAGCAACTCTCTGATAATTACTATTACTATGACTAGTTATTTTTCTTTCAACACATGGACCCTAAAGTCAGTGTTCTGTATATGTTGATAACTCTTCAGAATATGTATTTGTCATTTCATTTTATTTTTATTTTTTTTTAAGATTTTATTTATTATTTTCAGAGAGAGGGAAAGGGAGAGAGGCAGAGAAGGAGAGAGACATCAGTGTATGGTTGCCTTTCACCTGCCTCCAACCACAATCTGGCTGGAGACCAAGCTTGCACCCTGGTTATGTGCCCTGGCTGGGGAATCGAACCAGTGACCTTTGGGTTCGCAGGCCGGCGCCTTATCCATTATGCCACCAGCCAGGGCTTGTCATTTCATTTTAGATGTAGCTTACCAACTGTGGCTCAATGATATGCTCAAGTCACAGTCAGTGCCAGAACAGATATCAATTAGCAGATGGACCAAACTTCTGTTCCTTATGCACACAGAGGCAAATGCCCCACTTGGCCCAACCAGCTGTCAGGCATGAAATGTGCACTTCCTCTCCAAAAACCTAGAAGAAAGAGTCAAGGCTGTCAAATTTTGATAAAGATATACTACCTCAGGCAGAAAACGGCTGAATGTCTTCATCTAAATTAAAAGTATAAAAATGACGTTCTGTTTCACGAAGATATTTTGATCATGCTCTACCTCCACCCAAAATGAAATTGGGGCTGTAATATTTTTGTCTTTTAACAATTTTTTATCTTTCATTGATGAATAAATCATAAACTGAAATCAGCTCCAATTCTGTGCCATAGACAGGATGTCCTTTCTCTGCAAAATTCATACATGGAAAATCATGAAGAATGACTACCTTTATAAAAGCAAATTACCAATTATGGGTTCATCCACAATTCCATGAAAGGAGGATTCTCCCTACAAACCTGGAGACCTGAACTGCCCAAGAGTGATTCTTTCCAAGTCCAAGAGAAGAAGCTGCTGCAGACAATTAGGAAGTTGAGCAGGTAGGATGGTGAAGTGCTTAATCAGTGGCTGAGCAATCAATAAACACCAGCAGGTCAAATCACTTAAATTGAATTAAATTGACCTTATATCTTTGGAGAACAGCCTAAGGACAAGAGAGAAAGAGAACAGGTTAGGGTTGACTGGCCTTGTAACAACAGAGGAAGTCCAGCAGTTAAAGAAGTTTAGGTTATAGCTGATTGAAGCCCAGTTAGAGATGATATGTATCCTCAATGTGAGGAGGCTTCTAACTTGGAGAAAATAAAAAACAGTATTCCTTATACAATTATAGTATTTTCTTATATAGAGACCTCCCTCAGCCCTTTTCCTCATCTCTGCTTCTTCTCTCTGTCAATTTCTTTTCTCAACCAGAAAGCATAAAACAGTCTCTTCTACTCTCTATTTTTCATTCAACTTCTTTTTTCTCTTCTCAAACTTTCTTACCTCCTAGTTTCTATTCAGTCTATTTCATTGTCCTTTTTCACTGCTCTAAATGGAATTATGTCATTGACTTCCCACTTGCTTTCTAATTGTAGAAAATAGGAATCTTAATCTACAATCTCAAATATACAAAAAATAGAAATATCATAATTTAATTATATTCTCTAAAACAACTTAAATCTAGTAATAAACCATATCTCACCCAGGTTTTAGTATAATCAATCTCAGTCCTGCAGGATCATCCAAGAACTTGCATTGGGAAGACCATTGAAATCTGTAGCACTGCGTCACTCAGACCTGGGGACAAGATATCTCTGTTGAGGATAAAAACCCTGGTACCTAGGTTTCAGTATCACTGGGTGCATCATTCAGTCATCCATTCTGAAGCATAGAATCTCCACACAACACAGAATAAAGCTGGAAGAGGGTCCCATGTCCTTAGGAACTCACCTATATCTTCCCATTCTGAATATGGTAGAAATGCTCTCTTTTTCTTCCAAATGACTACCTTTCATCTGCTTCATCTATGATTCCTACCATGATCAAGACTTTCAGAAAAGACTGGCTCTTCTTACTCCCTGGAAGTAAGTTTGTTAAGTCTAGGAATAACACAGGACATGAGCATATTAAATAATATTACTATAAGGACAAAATATTGATTGATCCAACAAAAAGTTACCCTATCACATAACCTATTAAACACTTTTCCCCAGATTACAACTGGACCTAATTTTTATTTTAGATATGGTAAATCAACAACCCTTCTTGAAAAGATTTGGCCATTAGGCTTCAATGAAAGGGAATGTTCCACACCCCATACATTATCCTTTTATTTCTCTATATTATTTATAGGTGATACTTTTCTCACCCATCTCTATACTTCTGATTTTCCCATGGTTTCATTCACAGATTTCCCTGAGAGCTCTCATTCATAATCATCATTTCAACTATCATCATCCAAATCAGTGGATTTTATCATCCAAAACCTCAAGCTGGAAACCTAAGAAGTTTTGACTTACACTTCATGCTCACCCCCAAATCAAATTATCATTCTGTCTTGCTCATTCATGGCTTTCTGTGTGCACATCTGACTCCTCCTCCCCCTCTGTAATGTATACTTTTTTTTTATAATATTCAATTATATTAGCTAAATAAGTATCATAAATAAAATATATGAACATTTTTAAAGATATTTTAAGTATTAATAAGCAAGCCAAGAGTTTATAAAACATTATTAGACATGGACAGATTTTATAGGTATAAGGTAAGTATACAGTGTGTACTATGTAAGTAGAGCATGGATGTTTTAAACGTAAAGAGGCACAGAAGGGCCATGAGACACTGTATATTCATGCATATGAGACTAAATATGACAGAGATGCTAAAATATTGAGGCTACATTAGCTATACATAAACACCTAATAGTCAAACTTTAACCCAACCACCCATTGACAAAACCTATTCTAGTCCTGTATGAACCTGGACCAAGAAATGTACAAATTCTATGGGTGTTCATCAAACTAATTGGCAAACTATCACTGACCACATGTTTGTCCTTTAGTGTCTTTGAGAAAGAAAATGGATGTTTTTGGCCCAGGGCATCTTCTGTCTATGAGCTCCCTTACTAGAACATCAAATCTGGTCCTTTCAAACAGCAAGTCTGACATGGCAGAAAGAGATAGGACATAAGAACATCATATACACCTAAATTCCTATTGTGAGAATATAAACTTACTCCATCATTTCCCCCAATTCTTTTTACTGTGTGGTTTAACATTAACTTAATAAAGTGCCACATTGAGTATTTTCATTTCCTCTGTATTTTTTTTTTTTTATTCTGTGACCTCTAGAATAGCTCATCTGTTGTGTGCTTGGAAGTTACCATTATTAACGGAAAGTAGTCATAGATGAAACAAATGACCTGCTTCTGTAAACAGTCAATTTTCAGATGGTATAGATAACCAGACACTGTGCTGTTTTCAATTTCCAAGAGAATACATAGGTTTAGGTTAAATACCCAAATGGCATTCAATGCCTGCCAGGAGGATTTGATTCCTACCTCTCTGCTCCAAAACTATGCTGGGTTCTAGCTTTCACTATAAAAGCACATTTTTAAGAATCCTCTTTATATTCCCAGAATGCTTGACATGATTGTAGATATGTACACATTAATTAATATTTCAAAGTCATCATCCTAATCCCAACTATTTTATTCTGCTCCTATTTCATTTTGATAAATTATATATTCTAAGAAATGTGTTTATGTATTTATTTTATACACACTTTCAGATTTATTAGCATAAGATTGTTAAAGCTCTATAATTTTAATGTTTGTACCATCTGTTTTAAAGTCCTCTTTTTATTTCTGATATTGAAAATTTATCATTTAGACTTGCTAGAACTCATCATTTTATAAATAATTTCAAAAAATATATTATGCTTTGTTAATTTTTCTCTTCTGTATACTTTTTCCATTTTATTTATTCTTGTTCCTTATTATGTCCACACTTCCTTCATTTGGTCTTATTTGTTTTTCTAGTTTCTTGATATAAGAACATGGATCATTAATTTTTAGTCTTATATCTTTAAACATATACACTTCATAGTACAAAATATCATTCTAAGCACTAACTTAGCTAAATCTCACAAGTTTTTATATGTTAGATCTTTTTTGACAATCAGTTCAAAACCTTTCAAAATTTTATTATGATTTCTTGATTTGACCTATGGTCTACTTAGAAGTATATTGATAATTTCTCATTTATTTATTATTTCCAGAGAGAGGGGAAGGGAGAGAGTCAGATAGGAAGAGAAACATCAATGTATGGTTGCCTTTCACCTGCCTCCAGCTACAGACCTGGCTGGAGACCTGGCTTGCAACCTGGTTATGTGCCCTGGCTGGGAATTAAACCAGCAACCTTTGGCTTTGCAGGCTGGTGCCTATCTATATTAATAATTTCTAAACACAGGAAAGTCTTTTGATTATTTTAATCATTATAAATTCTTAATTATTTATTGCTTGTTTTAACTGTGGTCAGAAAACACATTCTGAACTGTTCAATGTGTGTCTGAAAATAATGTGTATATTCTGTCCTTCTTGGGTGCAGTTTCTATATAATTTAATTAATTAAAGGTATTAAGTCATGTTTTCCATAATTCAGATTTCCTATGTTCTCACTGGCACCACTTACTTTTCCTATCAGATGTTGGTGAAAATTTAACAGAAGTAGTTCCTGACTTACAATGGCTTGACTCTAGGATGGTGTGAGAGCAATAATCATTCAGTGGGAACCAGCAAGGTTAAGCTATGGCATGTGGCAGGTATGTGTATTAAATACATTTTCAACTAATGATATTTTCAATTTTGATAAGTTTATCAGGACATAACCCTATCATAAGCCAAGTTGCATATATTTAAGTGAAGATGTGTTATACTAACAGCAATATTTGAGTCTGGAATTAGAAACATCTTTCAATAATCACCCCTTATCTGTGGTTTTGCCTTTCAGTTTCAGTTATCCATGGTCAACTGTGGTAGAAAATATTAAATGAAAAATTCCATGTTAATTCATAGGTTTTAAAATGTGAGCTGTTCTGAGTCGTATGATGAATCTTAGTGCCCTATTGATCTGTCCCACCCAGAAAGCAAATGATCTCTTTGTCCAGAATATCCACTCAGTAGATGCTCCTACCTCTAGGTCACTTAGCCATTTCTCAGTTATCAGAATGATTGTCCAAGAATCACAGGTTTTTTTTTTTTTTTTCTTTTTCTTTTTAAAGTAATTTACTGTTGTATTACAATTGTTTTATTTTTCTCCCCCATTGTTCTTTCCTGCCGCACTCATCACATTCTCTCTCCCCACCTCTCTCTTCCCACAGTCAATCCCCACCTCATTGTCCATGTTCATGAGTAATTGATACTATCTCCTTGACTAAACCCTTCCCCTTGTCCTCACCTTTTCCCTCCCCACAACCCTCTGGTCACCACCTTCTGCTTTCTGTTTCCAAGTTTCTAGTTTCATTCAGCTCCTCTGTTTGTATTGTTCATTAGTCTCCTATATTAGGTGAGATCATATGATATTTGTCTTTTGCTGCCTGGCCTATTCCACTAAGTATAATACACTCCAGTTTTAACCATGCTATCATAAAAGGTAGGAGTTCTTTCTTTATTTCTGCTACCTAATATTTCATTGTGTACATGAACCACAGTTTTTTGACACTTAGATTGTTTTCAACATTTAGCTATTGTGAATAGTACTGCTATGAGCATAGTGGAACATAGGTTCTTCTGAATTGGTGTTTCAGGGTTCTTCAGGTAGAATTTTAGCAGTGGAATCTCTGAGTCAAAAGGCAGCTCCATTTTTATTTTTTTAAGGAAATTCCATACTGTTTTCCATAGTGGTTGCACTAGTCTGCATTCCCACCAGAAGTGCACTAGTGTTCCCTTCTCTCCACATCTTTGCTAGCACTTTTGTTGATTTGTTGATGATTGCCATTCTGACAGGTGTGAGGTGGTATCTCATTATAGTTTTAATTTGCATCTCTCTAATAACTAATGATGTTGAATATTTTTTCATATGCTTATGGGCCTCCTCAGAGAAGTGTCTGTTCAGGTTCTTTGCCCATTTCTTAACTGGGTTGCCTGTCTTTCTTGTGTTGAGTCATAGATGTATAAAAGCAAGGAGTCAAAGAAAATTAATCTAAGAAAGTAGAAACAAACAAGAAGAGACGCCTAAATGGGGAGAAAAAGAAACAATCCCTCACCAAAAGGAAAGAAGAAATCCCGAGAAAGACTACTAAATGAAATAGAGGCAAACAAACCATCAGAAATGAAATTCAAAATAATGATTATAAGGAAGCTCAATAAGTTCAGGGAGCTCAAAGAAAACTACAAAGAACTCCAGGGGAACTACAAAGATCTCCAGGGAAGCTACAAGGAACTTACTGAGAACTACACCAGCATTAAAAGGGACATAGAAACTATCAATAAGAGCCAGGAGGAAATGAAGAATATAATTTCTAAATCGAAGAACACAGTAGAAGGAATCAAAAACAGGGTAGAGGGAGCAGAAGATCAGATCAGCAAATTGGAAGACAATGTAAACAAAAAATTCCCCCAACAGTGCAACAAAACAAAAAAGAGACTGAAAAAAAAAAATGAGGAGGTGTTAAGAGACCTGTAGGACAACATGAAACATAATATCTGTATCATAGGGATACCAAAAATAGAGGAGGAGGAACAAATCATATAGTGTTTGTTTTTAAGTCATTCTCATTTTCCATGACAATGACCTCAAAGCAAAAGATTATTGATGCTGAAAATTAAAATGTGCCAAAGAAATATTTAAATGAAATATGAAAAGGTATGTGTGTATATGAATAAAACCCAGCATATATAGGGTTCAGTACTATCCACTAGGAGTCTTATCCCTATATATAAAAGGGACAACTGGATAAGCAAAGTTAGAAAAACTAAGAAGAAAATATTTATAATAATGAATAAATTGTTAATAGTTTAAATATATACAGAAATGAAAGAATAAATAACTTCAATCTTTAGAAATAATTTATAAATGGTGAATAAATATTTGACAAAATATTTACCTCATGAGTAATCAAATATATGAAAATTAAAGTATATCTTTTATCCTTTCACACTGATAAAGAGTACAAAGATAGCAATCAATCTTGACAAAGACATATAGGACTGTGTTTTGTTTGTTTTATCATTTTAACCCTGGTGATGGAACTACAAATTGCCACAACCTTTCTAGAGGGCCTATTATTGTAAAAAGCTTAAAAAATAAAGGTATATTCTGGGAAGAAAATAGATCAGTTTGGGTAAGATTATAGACTCTGAAGCCAGTTCGCTTAGGTTTAAATGCTATGTCTGCACTTCAACAGTATGGAATCTTAAGCAAATCATACTGTGTTAATTCTAAGGTACATATATAAATATTTCAAATAAGTTATCTGGCAAAATTCATTTTCTTTTTAAATTGTATATAATGATGGTGTTTCCCACCATTGATAACCTTTCAACACATCAGAATATTAATAATTACCTTATGGGTGTGTTCTGAGGAGTAAATATGTAAAATATATACATAAAACATATATAATGTAATACATAATATGTGTAGCAACTACTGAGTAAATAAATTTAAAGCAATTAATAAAGTAAGGTATTATTATCATTCTGCAGTTATACTTTTAGAAAGTTTACCCTAAAATGTAATTAAAGAAATGAATGTATACACCTATTCACCACAGTAATTTGTATAATATATTGAGAAAATCATAATGCAGAAAAGAATTGGTTAAATAAATGATGGTAATAACTAAAGTGATCCCATATGTTCCTAATAAATATGGTTAGGTATTCCTATATGTTCACAATTGATGATTATGTAAAAAATAGTTATCAACTGCATATACAATATAAAATCATCTTTAACAAATAGCATAGCTATATATATAATATATATTCATATATTTATATTTAGAAAAATGAGTGCAGCCACTATGGAAGACAGTATAGAATTTCCTCAAAAAACTAAAAAGTGATTCCACTGCTAGGATTATACCCAAAGAATCCTGAAAAACCAATTCAGAATAACCAATGCACCCCTATGTTCATAGCAGCACTATTTACAAGTGCTGGAAACAACCTAAATGCCCTTTAGTGGATGAATGGATCAAAAACTATGGTTCATGTACACAATGAAATATTAGGTAGCAGAAATAAAGAAGGAACTCCTACCTTTTATGATAACATGGTTGGAACTCGAGAGTATCATGCTTAGTGAGATAAGCCAGGGAGCAAAATTCAAATACTATATGTTCTCACTTAATACAGGAGACTAATGAACAAACAAACAAAACAGAACACGAGACACGAATATAGGGAACACACTTTCAGTGTGTAGAGGGGAGGAGGTGGAGAAAGGGGAGAAGGAAGCAAGGAAGGGGAACTGTGTAGTCAAGGAACTATCATGGATGACCCATGGACACAGACAACATGTGGGATTGACTGAGGCAGGGTGGATAAGGAGGGTACGGAAGAGGAGAGCAGAGGGGAAAAAGTTAGATGAAAGTAATATAACAACAATAAATACATACATATATATTTTAAAAAAGAAAAATGATTCAATGGGTAGAAAGTTTCTAATTGGTGATATTTTGCAGCATTTTTCCTTCTTTGTACTTTAATTTTTTTTTTCACAGACCTATATTCTTACATCTAATTTAAAAATAATTTAAGGAGTACTTTTTACAATGCACTTTGTATGTGGCAAGAAATCTTTGACTCAACCTGACAGGAAAAAAAACCCCAAAGATATGAAAATCCATTCATGGATTATAGCAGTAGAAAACAGAGTAAGCTATCATCTTAAACGTTCTTATCATGTCTCATCTTTTGTGCTCCTACATTGCCTGTTGCATCACAAGTGCCTAGTTAATGCTTATTGAAGAATGAAAAGAAAGAAAGAGTAATCATGAATGACATGTTTAATTAATCTTGGAAAATATTTAGATAAATCATAAACAAAAAATATTTTAAGAGCAACAAACAAGGAAATTGTAATAGTGAATAAGTGGTTGGTATAATTCCATTAAAAAAAAGACTGATTTTTAAAAAGACTGGTAACTACAGATAATCATGTTTTAACATCTGTGTGGCAATAATTATATACAGTAAAATATGGTTCAATGTTCACTTATGTATTTCAATCATTAGCACCAAGGTTCTTCCTTTATGACATAATGAAGAATGCTGAAGAAGCAGATTAATATGAACACATGAAAATCTAGCATCACTCAATTGCTGCCTTGTTAATGTTAACTTCAGTTCATCCCTATAATTAACATTCATTTTACTAATCATTAAAAACATGATCTGGTTTTATTTTAAAAGATTCTTGTTAAATGCTTTGCTACCCTTATGTAGCAAAGTTTCTCATGGAGCAGTTAACCTATTTAGTGTCAGGGAATTTGTGTGTGTGTGTTTTTTTCTTTTGTTTGTTTGTTTTTTTAACTTAATTTTATTGTTGTTGTATTACATGCATCCCCTTTTTGCTCCCCTCGGTCCTCTTCCCCTCCCACCCATTCCCCACCAAAGTCAATCCTACCTGTTGTCTATGTCCATGGTTCCTTTATACTAGGTTCTTGTCTAAACTGCTCCCCTTCCTTGCCTCTTTCTCCCCGCTCTACCCAACCTGCTTCCCCCTGACCACTGAAGGACTATTCACTGTATTCATATATCTGGTTCTGTTTTGCTTATTGTTAGTTTTGTTCATTATTGTCTTATAATGGGTAAGATCATATGGTATTTATCTGTCACTAACTGGCTTATTTCACTGAGCATAATACTGTCTAGTTCCATCCATGTTGTTGGAAAGGTTAGGATTTCCTTCTTTCTTTTTGCTGTGTAGTATTCCGTCGTGTAAATATACAAGTTTTTTGATCCAATTACCCACTGTTGGGCACTTAGGCAGTTTTCAACACTTGGCAATTGTAAATGGTGCTGCTATGAATATAGGGGTACATAGGTTCATTTGAATTGGTGTTTCAGGATTCTTTGGGTATAGTACAAGTAGTGGAATTGCTGAATCAAAAGGCAGTTCCATTTTCAGTGTTTTGAAGAAAATCCATCCCGTTTTCCATAATGGCTGCACCAGCCTGCATTCCCACCAACAGCGCACAAGGACTCCCTTTGCCGCACATCCTTGCCAAAACTTGTTTGTTGATTTGTTGATAATTGCTATTCTGACAGGTGTGAGATGGTATCTTATTGTGGTTTTCATTTGTATCTCTCCGATGATTAGTGATGTTGAGCATTCTTTCATATGCCTCTGGGCCCTTTGTATATCTTCCTCAGTGAATTGTCTGTTCAGATCCTTTGCCCATTTTTTCTTTGGTCTGTCTGTCTCCCTGGTGTTGAGTCGCATTAGTACTTTATATATTTTGGAGATCAAACCCTTGTCTGAAGTATCATTGGCAATTATGTTTTCCCATACAATTGGTTCCCTTTGAATATTGCTGGTGTTTTCTTTAGCTGAACAGAAACTTTTCAATTTGATATAGTCCCATTTGTTGATTTGTTCTTTTATTTCCTTTGCCCTTGGTGAAGTATCAGTAAACATATTTCAGTGTAGGATATCCAAAAGTTTACTGCCTATATTTTTCTCCAGGACCTTTATGGTGGCACTGCTTGTGTTTAAATCCTTTATCCATCTTGAGTTTATTCTGGTGTATGGTGTAAGTTGGTGGTCTAGTTTTATCTTTTTGCATGTTGCTGTC
The DNA here is from genome assembly GCA_004026585.1 of Noctilio leporinus. NCBI lineage: Eukaryota > Metazoa > Chordata > Mammalia > Chiroptera > Noctilionidae > Noctilio > Noctilio leporinus. The sequence continues at coordinate 1,945 of PVIW01009719.1, read as the reverse complement.
CAGTTCTCCCAACACCACTTGTTGAAGAGAATGTTTTTACTTCATTTGATGTTCTTTCCCCCTTGGTCAAATATTATTTGACCATAGACTCCTGGGTTAATTTCTGGGCCCTCAATTCTGTTCCATTGATCTATATGTCTGTTCTTATGCCAGTACCAGATAATTTTGATGACAGTAGCCTTATACAATTGTTTGAAGTCCAGTATTGTAATTCCTCCAACATTGTTCTTCTTTCTCAAGGTTACTGTGGCTATTGGGGGGCATTTTTGGCTCCATATAAAATTTTGAAGTATTTTTTCTATTTCTGTGAAGTCTGTCATTGGTATTTCAATTGGGATTGCATTGCGTATGTAGATTGCTTTGGGCAGTATGGACATTTTAATGATGTTAATTCTTCCCATTCATGAACATGGTATATGCTTCCATTTATTTGTATCTTCCTTGATTTCTTTCTTCATTGTTCTGTAGTTTTCTGAGTACAGGTCTTTTACCTCCTTAGTTAAGTTGATTCCTAGGTACTTTATTTTTCTTGTTTCTATGGTAAATAGGATTTGTTTTCTCTCTTCTATTTATGTTGTTTCATTATTGGTAGACAAAATGCTTTTGATTTCTGGATGTTGACTTTATATCCAGCAATTTTGGTAAATTTGCTTATTATGTCGTGTAAGATTTTGGTGGAGCCTATTGGCTTTTGTATGTACACTATCATATCATCTGCAAATAATGACAGTTTGACTTCCTCCTTTCCAATTTGGATACATTTGATTCCTTTTTCTTCTCTGATGGCTATAGCTAGAACTTCCAAGACAATGTTGAATAGAAGTGGAGAAAGAGGACAGCCTTGTCTCGTTCCTGATCTTAGAGGGAAAGCTTTCAGTTTTTGTACATTGAGTATAATGTTGGCTTCAGGTTTCTCATAGATGTCCCTTATGATGTTGAGGTATGCTCCCTCTATTCCCATTTTGCTGAGGGTTTTTTATCAGAAATGGTTGCTGTACTTTATCAAATGCTTTTTCAGTATCTATTGATATGATCATATGGTTTTATCTTTCAATTTGTTGATGTGGTGTATTACATTGATTGATTTATGAATGTTGTACCACCCTTGCATCCCTGGGATGAAACCCACTTGATCATGGTGTACGATCTCTGTAATATACTGCTGAATCCAGTTGGCCAATATTTTGTTGAGAATTTTAGCATCTATGTTTATCAGTGATATTGGCCTATAGCTTTCTTAGTTGTGTCTTGCCCTGGTTTGGGGATTAGAATAATATTGGCCTCATAGAAAGAGTTTGGGAGCCTTCCCTCTTCCTGTATTTTTCGGTATAGGTTGAGAAGGATAGGAGTTAGTTCTTCTTTAAATGTTTGGTAAAATTCACCTCTGTATCCATTAGGTCCAGGGCTCTTGTGCTCTGGGAGATTTTGGATGACTTCTTTAATTTTAGTAGTTGGTATTGGCCTATTCAGGCTTTCTGCTTCTTCTGGGTTCAGTCTTGGTAGATTATACCTTTCCAGAAATGTGTCCATTTCATCCAGGTTGTCATATTTTTTGTCATAGAGTTGTTTGTAGTAATTTCTTACAATCTTTTGTATTTCTGAGGCATCAGTTGTGATTTCTCCTCTGTCAGTTCTGATTCTGTTTATTTGGGTCCTCTCTCTCTTTTTCTTGATGAATCTGGATAAAGGCTTGTCAATTTTGTTTATTTTTTCAAAGAATCAGCTCCTGGACCTGTTGATTCTTCAACTTGTAGTTTAAATCTCTGAGTTATTTAGTTCTGCTCTGATCTTGATGATTTCCTTCCTTCTACTTGCTCTGGGCTTTGTTTATTGTTGTTCCTCTAGTTCTTGCAGCTTTATGGTTAGGATGTTTTTATGAACTTCTTATGCCATTTTCAGGTAGGCCTGTATTGCTATAAATTTCTCTCTGTGCACTGCCTTTGCT
>PVIW01009718.1:0-49779 GCA_004026585.1 Noctilio leporinus | reverse complement strand
CCATTACGGGACAACAATGAGCAAAACCAACAAGCAAAACAGAACCAAATATATGAATACAATGAATAGGCCTTCAGTGGTCAGGGGGAAGGGGGTTGGGGGGAGGGGGGAGGCAGAGGCAAGAAAGGGGAGCAGCTTAGACAAGAACCTAGTATAAAGGAAACATGGACATGGACAACAGGGGATTGACTTTGGGGGGAATGGGTGGGTGGGGATGGGGACAGAGGGGAGCAAAAAGGGGATGGATGTAATACAACAACAATAAAATTAAAAAAAAAAAAAAAAAAAAAAAGAAAGTTGATTGGAACAAGGTCCAAATTGCCAGCAAAGGGATAACTTAGAGAAAAGATTTCTTTTTACTAAAGGCAGAGAACTTGTCAGCAATACTGGTTGAAGCAATACATCCAACTATAAATTAAATGTGGGTGAAGTTTTAGACACAGTCTTCCTGTTGGCCAGTAATTTACCATAAACAAGATGCATTTCAAAAGGGAAAAACCTCATCAGTGAATTAAGCCTAAAACATTGTAAAAGCATTTCTAAAATAGCACAAAGAGTATATATATTTAATATAAGTAGTTAGTATAAAAGGAGAAGAAAAGAAACTGGCCAGGTTAAGAATAAGTTATTAGAAAAAGTTTAATTTTCTGCTAACTCAGATTTTTACTTATTTACTATTTTTGAAAAGATCATATTGAATAGCACTATACCAGAAATGTTAGACAGTTTCCCACTGAAATCACTTGCTCTCTCCTGTCAGCCTATACTTCTTCTTAGAAGAGGCATGTTCCATGGAAAGCTCCAAGAGAACAGGAATTATTGAATAAATGAACAAATGTGGTGCAACTTTTTAGAAAGATTAAGAAACTTACAGTCAAAACAAATACGTGAATGTTCACTTGACCAACCTTAATTAGGGCCTCTTGTGAATGCTCATGCTCCTGCACCATCTTTGAAATGTCTAAATGTGTTTGGGGTGATTTTTTTCTCATGTTTTCACAATGAATCATTGAATGTGTAGAAATTTTAACAAATAATAAAACATGTGAAACTTGTAAGTGGTCCAAATACATGTTTTCTTGAGAGAAATTAGAGTTTGGCCATCATGACTGCCTGTGTATAGCCAAGTTCTATACTTGAAGCAAGTAGTAATGCAGTTTCAGAATTTCAAATAAACACTATATTCAAACACATAGACCAATAATTTTCATCAGATTGCTTCAAGAAACACCTTTTCTTTACGCCACAACAGCTTGCTTCTTGGAAAACCTTGCTTAATGATATTATGTTACTTTAACTCATAAAATAATTCAGATTTTAGGCTCTTGATCTACTAGAATGAAATACAATACAGTTATTAAACTAATCATTGTTAAAGACTATACAATTACTCTATTTCTCACATTATGTAAAATAATTAGCATATTATATAACCTAAATAATGTTAGTTAATTACTTCAATTATTATATATTCTAAATTTACATGTAGAAGAAATTAATAAGCAAAATTAAATTTTTTCATTGATGTTAGGAAAGTGTGTGAATAGGTCATTTTTTTAAATTTAAAAATAATGGATGCTGACACTTGAAATAGAAAAATGCATGCAAATGAGGTAGTTGAAAATTTTCATTTAATCATCATTTTATTTCATTTCATATGCATAGTTACACTGTATTCCATTATTTTTAGAACAATTTTATATCTTAAATATTTGTGGTTTTCTTTTCACTTTGATATTATTCCTGCATTTCCTCCAAAATTGTTTTAGCTCCAGAGTATAATAAGAAGAATATTTTATTTTAAGTTTTAAAAAGCAGTCTAGCCCTGGCTGGTAGCACAGTGGATAAGGTACCTGCCTGTGGGTCCAGGGGTCGCTGGTTCAATTCCCAGCTGGGGCACACGGTTAGGTTGCAGGCCAGGTCTCCAGCTGGGTCCATAGCTGGAGCAGGTGGGAGGTGGCCATGCATTGATGTCTCTCTCCCTCTCTCCCTTTCCCCCTCTCTAAAAATAATAAATAAAATCTTTTAAAAATTAAAAAAAAATAAAAAGCAGTCTGACATAATTTGGTAAGGGATTATCATAGTCATTTTGACTGTTTGGGGTATTTTGTTTTGCCAAGAGGCATGAGATATACTACCTGAAATATGAAAATGCATATTTCTTTGAATTTCACTCCTTAAAAGGGAAACTTCTTAAGAAACAGGATAAATATTCAGGGAACTAGAGCTGAGTTGTCAGATTCAGATAATAAGTTCTTCAATAATAATTCAAATGAGTCAACGTTGGATGGAAAGGAAAAAAAGGGGATGGTGGCAAAAAGAGAATAAAAAGGGATATTTGAAGAAAGTTTTGTGACATCTTTGCTCCCTTTTTTAAAAATATGAAATAAAGCAAAGCCCTTGTCTTGTGCTTTCTCTTGAGCATGCTCAAAGCTGGAGCAATTAGACACAGGGGACAGAGTTTCCATCTCAGATCCAATTATGAGCTTCCTCTTTGGAGTGGCTTCACAAGAGCTATTCATAACCTGGCTGAGAGCTCTGTTCCAAGAACCAATCCTCCACCTAAATATTATTAAAGATGGAGAAGAAGATAAAGCACTCTCTAAAATTCAGTATCCAGTAGAAAAATGTACCTCAATTCAACAAGCACATATTTAATTGGAAATATTTGAATTATTTCATTAGTCTTATAGGACAAAGAACCTTGCCTAGGGAGAAGGACATCCAGTTATCTAAAGCAGAATAAAGTAATTGACACAACAATTACTGGGGAAGAAACAGTTGGAAAAAATTCTTAGAAGAGAGGGTGTATAAGCTGATCTTTGGAATGTGGTAGAGTAACAAGTAGAGCTGTTCTAGCTAATATGTATATAGCACTCTCCATGAGCTGGGCCCCTCTTCTAAGTCTTTCTTGTCTATTAACTCAGGCTAATTCTATAAATAATCAAACCATAATCAAGACTCTAGTAATATAGATCCAGAATCTAGGATTTTTACCACTATCTATGTGGCTTACTGTACTGGGAATCAGAAAATGTAAAATTACTGACAGCTTCATGTCAAGTCATTTTCTGAATCTTATTTTTGTCACTTAAAATTTTAGTGGTAGTTGAGACTGAATTCTTTTTATTCTCTTTCAAACTCTAAAAGTCTTTTTAAAAAGTCTTAAAACAGAGACTTCCAGAATCAGGAAACAGCCCAAGAAAAGGTGCTGAGCAACAAAATAATGGGAAATGTGAGAACAGAGTGAAACAGTGCTATGTTGTAAATGCTGGATTCTCTAAGCTCTAAGCAATATATTTTTTAATTTGCTTCTATCTACTCAAACTTTAATGCTTTGAGAAATTTTCAAGATAAATAATTCATTGTTGATTAATTGTACATAGGGCTTGTTTGGTCTCTTATTTTAAGAAACTATGTATATTTGGCTGCAACCTAATATCAATTTTGCTAACAGCAATCCTACAACCTTTCCACCATTTAAAGAACCTTACTTACAAGGATATAAGTAAATCATTAAACATTTAAAGATTATTTTTTCAGCATGGCTATTTAATACAGACCAGGTATTCAATATGGTTATAATCCTATAACCATGTCTCTGAAATGCCTGCAGTCTGGATTTTTCTGATCTTTAAAACAAAAGGATTATAAGGTAGTCAACGTGTTTTCTATGTGTATATTATGTAGACTTACCCACTAATTATAAATTATTATCATTTCTAATACCTTTTCTGGGTAGAGAACCAATTGCTAAAGCAATTGAGGGAGAATGCAAAGGCCACTTAATGCCACCCTAACATTCTGTTTAGATAATGTGGTAAAGTCAGTGTTGGGTAATAGCATTGTTGGGTTGTTGGAACCATACTCACTGGTGTTCTTAAGCTTATTAATGTCAAAAGAAAGAAAAGTCTATAGTGAAGGGAATTGCTTTTTTCCCTTTTCTTCTTATGAAATATTATTATCAATGATTTAAGACTTCTTACTAATAAATGTGTCGTGCTTCCAAACTGATAAGAACAACGGATGATTAACATAGAATTATAATTTAAAGCAAATGTCAGGGAAACATAGAACTAAAATACCTGAGATAAATTTAACAGGAATAAATATAAAAATCATAAACTCAATGCAGTCAAGGTTGAGAACTTCTTCTGTGAACAAACAAATGTGTGAGAAATCCAGTTGGTAGAGGTACCCCAAGGTTATACTCGTAGATAAATGGACATAAATCCAAAATTCCTTGCCCATGTAGATTCAAACCCTCAACAAGATACTTCACTTCCTTGGGTTGTTATGTGCTCATGGTCATCTCTGCCTCTAAGTCCTATCACCTGATTGCACTGTCTTCAGTTTCTCTTTTGGATTTCAATAATTTGCCCATTCAGATAAATTAAGATTATGACTGGCTTTAATTAATATTTTGGCAATGGAGGAGAAATTTGTGTCTATGCAGACAAGTACTTAATAACCACAAATTAGATATTTATCTCTTAAAATATTCTTAAGTCACCCATCTCAAAGATACTCTACCTCATCCTATGGAGCCCTGAGTTTACAACCCCTTACACTACTCCATCCCCTCACTCATCCCTTGATCTTTTCTTTTATATATGAAGATAGATTCATGTTTGACCTTATAGACAAATCTGTTATCTTGCTATTCTGCCACAAGCAGACAACCATTTCCTAAGGTTTGTCTTCACTTTTAAGCAAATTATGCGTTTTCTCAAAAATAAATAAATAAATAAATAAAGCCTGACCCTATGAAGAATTCTGGTGCCACTAGCTAATATAATAAAATATTATTTTTTACTACTTATTAAATAAATGGGGAAAAGTACAAATTATTTTATTATTATGTAATATAATATAATAATTTGAGGCTGGAAAAAAGACCAGTTACTACATAAAAGTGACTAATACTAGCTAGATTAACTATTCCTTCCAAAAGTATAATTATTTTACATTGTCTCATCCACATCTTCTTAACTGGTTATAGACCTGGTTTTGTGGGTAATTTGCGTGTGCTAATCCCAAATTAGTCTGCTAGTGTTGTGTTACAGATTATGGAAAGGATATTTAAAGTGATGATTAGTTCTCTTTTTTCCTAGTAGAATACTTCCCATTTCTTTGGTTAAAAATGGTTCATTTTGTTTCATGATAGAGCACTATGATCACTGATCATATACTATCAAAAATTCTTAGAAAAGTAAAAGAAAAACATTGCCTTAGAGATCATTTTCCATTTAATATATAAGGTTAAATAGACTCCCAGATGCTCTGCTAAAAGAGATGTATCTCAAGAAACACATAAGCAACCAATTTGACAGCTGATGTGAGCACTTGTGAGCTGGTAGATCTCTATGCATGTGAGGGGGATATGTGATCTTATGGCCAACAGGCCTTATCCACTTAAGGCTAGAAAGAGTGAGTAAATTAGTTGTCCATTGAACCAGGACAATGAGCCAGAACGTCAAGAAAATGTCAAGTGAGAATCAGAAGCCTAATATACCTGCCCTACTAAAATACAAAACACAAAGTAAACTGACCAATTCCATATCCAGGTTTAAAATTACATAACTATGTAAAATTTCACTTTTTGAATAACAGGTCTTGTTTTACTGTCAGATTACCCCCCATTCATAGTAATTTGAAGATTATTTTCTTAACATGCAAATACATCTTAGTCAACTAACGCCATGGTTTCAATTTGTGTATGAAATTAGGAGCTTCATACAAATTTACCATAGGCTGATTTTCATTAGTACTTACAATTAATGCTCATTTTACTCCTTTCTTGGTGGGTGAAGAGGAATGTAATCACCTCTCCACCTACTTGTAAAGATCCATTATTATAAAGATGAAATTCATATAATTATATTTGTAAAAATGTCTGTACAATTTATATGAGGCTATTCAGTTAGAATTTTCTTTCTGTTCATTATGCCAGCCTAGCCCCACTGCGTCTTTCTGCTCATCGTCTACTTGAAGAAAACTGCAAAAGTACTTGGTTCTGGAATCCCAAAATGGTTTATACTTCTCCAAAAATAAACAATAACAAAACGGCTATAGTACAACTTGCATCACTGGACCTAACTTATGGGAGTAGAGCTACTAAGGAAGGCAGCATTCAGTTTTTGAAATCAGAATTGGGAGTGAGAAAAACCTTACTTTATGTTCTAGCTCTGTCACTCTCTAGCAATGACTTTAAGGGATTAGAATATATTTTCCAAGATATATTTTACCTGTTTTGCAAATACAGAAAATATTACATCTTAAAGAATTGTTGTAGGGTTTAATATGATAGCAGAGGGCTATCATATGAATATGATGCAGAGTGCTCTGTATAGGTAATTAGTGTCATCAGTCTTCACAGGAGAGTAGGTTGTACAAACAGAGAGAGAGAGAGGCATAACCACATTAAATGGTCATACCCTTTCTTTGGTGACATCAAACTTAGCTCCAAGCCTGCCTCAAAATGGTAACAGTCACCAAACAACCAAGCATTCTGGAGACATTGGATGTGTTTAAAAGATGTTTCTTTCAGAAGGTCCTAGCTTCAGTTCCATTATGGGATTAGTGAGATTTGTGAGGGTAACTCTGGCAACTCATTACCATTTATAATTTGACCTCTATAAGAAATATATGAACAAAAATCCCAAAATATCAAGGACTTCAGCTGCTTGAGAACAACAAAACAGGCACCCCTAATCCTGGCCTTGAGACAAATTATCCAGATGCTCTGTGGGTTCCTGAAAGTCATTTCCAGCTGCAGTAGAGCTGAGAAAATATGAAAAATAATAGCACCTTAGGATGATTAGAATACAAAATCAGAAGTCAAGTTAGCTCAAAAGGATGTTAGCAAAACCATTTTAGATGCTTTTCTTCATGAAATTAATAAAAACATGCCACAGTTTCACCTACATTTCTAAACAAGGAATCTATTAGTTTCTCAAATGCCTTCTGCATGATTATACAGGAATACAAAGGTTTATTTTTCATTCATGAAATGATTACATTTTGTTTTAACTTGCTGACATATCTAGTAGTTTCATCACAGCTATTAACCCACCATGGTCTACTTGAAGAAAACTGAAAAAGTACTTGAGCTTATACTCAATTCAAATAAGCTGATGATATAGTGCTGTTGTAGATGAAAAGGAATGAATTGAAGTAGGTAACAAGCTGACATCTGCACTATTGGACCCTTTGATAAATAATGTAACTGGAGAAAACAAGAATGAGAACAAAATTGGGGGATGGATGAAGACAGGAGAGAGAGTGGAGAAGAGAGAAAAAAAAAGAAAGAGAGAGATGGAGAGAGAGAGGGAGATTCAATAACAGAAATAAACAGAACAGCAATCTAATGAGAGAAAGGATACTTCTTTTCTGGAAACTTTGATTATGGAAAGCACAGGATACTATGGTTCCCAGGAAGGCCTACTATAGTCTTCCTAACCGACTTAAAACAGTCTCCTCACTGAGACTCTTACTAGCAGAATTTGGCCCAACATGTCAGAGCCACTGGATTTTTTGTCACATAAAACCAAAATTGAGCCCTGGCGGGTGGCTCAGTGGATAAGGAGCTGGCCTGCAAACCCAAAACTTGCTGGTTCGATTCCCCAGCCAGGGCACATAACCAGATTGCAAGCCACATCACCAGCCAAATCCGTAGCTGGAGGCAGGCGAAAGGCAACCATACATTGATGCTTCTCTCCCTCTCTGTCTCTCTCCCTACCCCTCTCTCTAAAAATAATAAATAAAATATTTGAAAAAAAATTGAGGCTGGTATTTACCTTGTTAGTTGAGCCATCTTCCTAAAATCAAATTAGATCAAAACTTGATCTTGAAGAGAAAAAGTCATCTATGATAACATACAATGATCACAAAACAATTTTGGCTAATGAACTTTGTGTATTTATTAATATATTTGTTCTTGAATTTATAGTCTTCCTAAAATGTTTCTAAATAACTGCTTAAACATGTCAGAAATAATTTTGCAATTACAATGATCTCAGCTAAGTACAGTTATCTCAGAATATTATCCAAACAGAAAATTTGCTTCATTGAAAAAAAGTAAGCAAATAATTAAACAACCCATCCCCTCAAATCTATACATTAATAAAATGGTAGAGTTCACTAATTCATAAGAAGGGTAGTATATCATGGCCAAATGAGCATTATCTCAACATTACTGGTGTAATATTGGAAAATAAACCCCTGCTATTTATTTTATTAGCATAATAATAGGAGATATATTCGCATTCAATTTAATCTATGCAGAAGGAGCATTTGACAAAATTCACCACCCATTCATGATAAAAACTGTCAACAAGGAAAAAATAAAACAGAACTTTCTCTCTTATGATAATAAGCATCTGTGAAAAAACATAATTAATGGTGAAATATTGAATGTTTTCCCCCTTAAGATTGAGAACAAGGCAAGAATCTACATTTTTAGTACTTTTTCTTTTTTTAACATTGTGACTGTTTGTTTTTTTAAGAAAGATTCTTAATAATATATACCAGAAACATGACCTTATACATGCTATAGTCATTCAGTTTTTATTTATTTATTTAATACTGTTATGTTTTTAGTATTTATACTTAAATTGAGATATGTCATTTAATATTAATGAATTGAGGTGGAGTTCAAGCAACCCATAAAACACATGTGTTTTTTAAAAATACACAAATATTTGAACTCCTATTAAGCATATTTAATGCCATAGTGCTGGGTGATAAGTGTCCTTAATTTCAACATGTTAATTTAGTATTAAGACCCTTAAGACAGAGAGCATATTTTCATCATAGTCTGTGATTGTCTTTCTAAGCATTTAGCACAATATCATGGCCATGTTTCTGACAGAAGAGTTATAGCATCAAAAGAAAAATAGAAGCCTTGGCTGGTGGCTCAGTGGATACTCACTAACTTGATTCCCAGTCAGGGCACATAACCAGGTTGCAAGCCAGGTCTCCAGCCAGTTCTGTAGCTGGAGGCAGGTAAAAGACAACCATATGTTGATATTTCTCTCCCTTTGTTTCTCCCTCCCTGCCCTTCTCTCTAAAAATAATAAAATCTTTTTAAAAAACTTCTATAAAAAAAAAGAAAAAGGAAAATAGGTATCAATTACTTAGAAGATTTTATTTATTATGTTAGAGAGGAAAGGAGAAAATGGTCCCTCTTTAACCCCAAATCAATGATTTTAAAAACTGTATAAGAGAATCTATTAGGGTTCTCTTCAAGTATCTAGTTCTGTATAATTTGCCATTTTAACCAAATCCCAGGAAATTCAGTCTGTTAAAAAATATGAGGGTCTTGATCCTGGGATCATTTCTGTCAGAAACAGACATTTTGATATCTGACAATATTGATGTGTGTTATAATTAATTCAATCAACAGGAGGTGAAATGGTCAGGAAAGACAGAATGTGTCCAAAGTAAATAAGCCAGTAAATATGAAATTGTTCTCTACAATTAAGTTAGATCTAGAAAGAAATTTAACCCAAGGTAAATTGAGCAGATGTATGGATCACTGCAGTTTATACATAATCAGAGAGTCACAGGAGAGGAGAGCCAAGAGGGTTTCTAGATCAATATCCTCTGGTTACAGAGGCTTTAGAAATATACTTCAAAGCTCTTTAAAAATGTTGACTAATTTCTACCTTTATATATTTTTGCATTAAAATTTTACCCTCAGTCAACACCGGTGAAGTATCCTAGCTATCTCAGATTTAACTTGAAGTAAACTGAGTGAATCTATAAGTTTTATTCTAAATAATTGTTTAGATTAAGCAAGAGGGTCAAATTTTTTCCTGGTTTTACCTTTGATCCTGTTCACTAGTTATTCATTTTTCTTCAAAATGTGCTGATATTCTTAAAAGAAGTCTTTAGAAGTAGTTTAGAAGGATTTATTTATTTTCCTTATAGTATTCAAAATACACCTAATATTTAAAAAATTGCAAACAACTTGAAATTTTCAAATATAAATATTTAAGTTACTTCCTTTAGAACATATTACTAAAACAAATCATCACTTCTTTGAATCATTTTTTCTCTTGATGCATGAGTTTAATTTTTTTTTTTTAATGTTATAGAAAGGAAGTACAATGTTGGAATGAGTGAAACTATGGTTGGAATTAGGCAGCAATTTTAGTAGTTTGGGGTATGAAGAGTATGTGGTATCATGGAATGAAATAATTTTTAAAACTATTTTATTTTATCACTATCATCTAAAGCAATAGTTCTTAAAGTGGTTCTACAGTTTCATTAGTTAGTCCTTATAATATCACTAAATGAAGTTGATATAATTCTCATTGTACCAGTGAGGAAACTGAGGCTCCATGATTTAAGTAATATATCCAATCTTATACAGTGCATCTTACAATCAAACTTGCATGAATTCTAAACCCTTTTTCTACATAGTGTTCATTATTGTCTTTCTCAAAAAATGGGAATTAATTAGCCACTGGTAATTTGGCAGATGAATCTGACAATTACATCTTCAAGATCAGAAAACACAGATTGGTTTTAAAAGTAGTGAGTTGAGTCCTGGTAGGGTGGCTAAGTTGATTGGACTGTCATCCTATACACCAAAAGGTTGTGGGTTTGATCCCCGTTGGGGTACATATAGAGGCAACTGATTTAAATTTCTTTCTCCCTCGATTTCTTTCTCTGTTTCTCTCATTATCTCTATAATCAGTAACACATCCTCAAATGAGGACTTTTTAAAAAAGTAGTGAGTTGAGGCCATGGGAATTAAATTCAGGATAGGAGTTTCAGAGCCAGGTGTTGGACCTAGACAGGTTCCATGGACTAGAAACTATTAAATCCCATAGGCCATCATGTGCGAGCCTGCAGTTTGATAAAATCAGATTTACTGATACAACACAAGGAGGGAGGACACTGCAGAACCACAGAATGCCACTCCATGAGAGCAAGGAGGAAATAATCTTTTCTTTCATCAGGGTCAGCCTTCAGGGAAAGGTGAAGAAGGGCTCAGAGTAGGTCTAAGGGAATTGAGATCAGTTCTGAACTGCCTGATGTTTCTGAGCCAGAATTGAAAAGAGCAACATTAATTAGGGACTGGGTACCACCATGGAAATTAGGGAGATTCAACAGTTGTATACTCCAGTAAGAGATGAAAACAGTCAAGTGGGCATGGAGCTCTAATGGTAAGAAAGTAGAGATTGTTATGGCAATCTTCAGCCACTGCTGTACCTTGGGAGATGTAACATTTACTGTTCACTTTGCAATTTGATCTGAGTCTGTATTCTCAGCTAAATTCACTATAGGCCGGCTTCCTTTCTAGTCCAGGAGCGACTTGTCATGAGTTCCAGATAGATTTTACTCTTTCAGGACACTTAAAAGTACCATTGGTATTGATTGTTGAGCTGAAGGCTGTTACAGCCAGAAGGGCCTTACATTCTAGAACTGGTCTCATAACATGATCAAACAGAAGCAAGTAGTAAAGCAACAGGTTGGCTTGCCCACACAAAGCAGCAATGATGGTGGGTTGAACCAGAGCTCAGACTTGGCCTTTAGGTGTTTAGGTCTACAAATTATACATTTCAGCAACTCAAGAGAGAATGCTTTAGAGGGATTCCATTAATAAAGATTAACAACTAAAACCAAAATGCTGAGTTAATAATTTATTATTAGAAATAAAACTATCCATAAAATTGGACAACATGGTTTAAGCAAGCAAAATGATATGGTAAGGATTATCATAATTAGAAGATTGAATTTTGAACATAGAATAAGTAAAATTGTTTACAAGGATGGGTATATTTATGACACCAGGTGATACTCCCTGGTGAATTAATCTTGTCTAGGCAGAGCACAGATAGCGGATCATATTATCTATTTGAAATTTGGGCTCCACTCTTGTGTGTCCTTGAATAACTTATTTAACTTCTCTCTGCCTCAGTTTTTTCATGTATGAAGTTGGGATAATAATCTGCTTCATATACTTATCAGGAGGATTAATGAAATAATAAATGTAATGTGCTTACTAAAACATCTGACATATGTTATTCTTGTTATTCTTATTTTTAGTGTTATTATAGATTCATAATTCTGATCAGCTTCTGTCTTGGCTTGTTCTGGTGGATACTGCAATACTGACAATGTTTTATTTTTTCCTCTTCTGTGAGTCTCATTTTACTGTTTCCTGGCTGACCAATCTTTCTTCTAATTAACACTTTCACTTTTAAAATATGCTAATATTTCAATTTGATAAAAATAAATTCTCACTGGCCTGGAAGGCTTTATTTATTTATTTTTAAAGGCAATTTTGAAATGCTCTTCTTACTAATTATATGCTGATGTTATATGTAGTTTTAACTATTAATGGGGAACTATGACTTCAGGTTCTCAGAAAGAGGTGATAATGAGTTGGCCTGAATAATTTGGGGATAATTCTTGGTCCAGGACTGGTTTGAGGAAACACATTTTTCTATCTACTTAACATTTTTCCCTTCCTGTTTAAAATTATTGATCTTTGAGTAAGGGACAGGTAGCTCAGTTAGTTAGTGTAATCCCAATATGCCTAGCTTGTGGGTTTGATTTATGGTCAGGGCACATAGGAGAATTAAACAATTAATGAATAAATAAGTGGAACAACAAATCAATGTGTTTCTCTCTCCATTCATTTTTCTAAAATCAATAAACATAAATAAAACATGGCCCTTGCTAGTGTGGCTCAGTGGACTGAGCACTGGCCTGCAAACCCAAGGGTCGCTGATTCAATTTCCAGTTAGAGTACATACCCAGGTTGCAAGCCAGGTGTCCAACCAGGTCCCCAGCTGGAGGCATGTGAAAGGCACCCATACATTGATGTTTCTCTCCCTTGCTTCCTCCTTCCCTTCCCCTCTCTCTAAAAATAATGGATAAAATCTTAGAAGAATAAAATAAAATAAATTATTGTTCTTTGTACAGTTTCATTGACATCTAAATCATTGGTTCTGATTTTTATCTGTGTTAATTTTTTGGCTTCAGTTTAAGATCTATTTGAGTAAGAAATCAACCAATAAAAGACATTTAAAATTAATGATCAAAAACAGGTTTCTATAATACACATGTATGTACAATATATGGAAATGTTATTGTATGTGTAGTCCTGCTTAGACAAGAATTGGATAAATGTTTCCTGTGTTCTAGGTCTGTCCTGCATTCTCTGGCTGGAGAAAGCTACATCTGTGTTAGGCAATTCTAAAAGCTAAAGAACACAAAACATTGATCACCAAGTAGAGTTTAAATGTACCTTCCTTTTCTCCTATGCAAATGTCATGGGAGAATGAGAAAAGTGAATCTTGACTCAGCAAATGGGGGAACCAGGTAGGGTTGGAGCTCAATCCTTAGGAAATATACAAAGGTCCCTCTGAGTCAATTTTTGTGGCTCTAAGAACCCCAGTTGCAGCCTTGTACAAGAACCACAAGTCAGATGTTACAGCACACAGCACACTTGATTTGAAAAACAGGAAGCAGAAATTAAAAGAACAGAAATATAGATGTTATGTAAGTTTTCCACTTCTCTCAGCAGTAAAGAGTCTTTATCCATGATACCCATTCTATTTCCTATTTTTTCGGAGAAGAGATCAATTGTCAACTCCTGTTAATATTGTCATCATAAAAACCTTCACATCCTTCCTTCATCTTCTTTTCTCTTCCTGCCTCCCCAGCAACTTCTTCACTGACTTTCCATGCCTCTTAATCAAAAGATCCCTGAGTTCACCTAATGAGTTTCACTCCAATTTTTTATTTTGAAATTAAGGCATCAAGATATGTTGGCCTAAGCAGTAATCTTTCCAAAATCCACCTTAGTTCATGATACTTAAATGTGGATTAATGCAGAATAATCAGCCTCACTCAGGCATTGATTCTTATCAGTACAGTTTACCAGCTGTGTGGCAATTCTAAAATTCAGTTTTCTCACCTGTAAAGGAGGGATCACTTCCAATTCTCAGGTTGTTATAAGGACTAGCTATTATAAAAAATGTGTTTACCATGCAGATATTTTAATAAATACTCAATATGCTTCAGTTATTATTGTTATGCATATTCTAGGAAAATGGAAAGTTAAACCATTTGGTATATAAGATGCCAAACAACATATTTTATTTCACATTATGTTAAAATGGTTTTTCTGTTTGTTTTTTTAAAAATTTTATTTGATTATTGTTTTTAGAGAGAGAGACATCAATATATGGTTGTCTTTCACCTGCCTCCAGCTATGGACCCGGCTGGAGACCTGGCTTGCAACCTGGTTATGTGCCTTGGCTGGGAATCAAACCAGCGACCTTTGGGTTTGTAGGCCGGTGCCTTATCCACTGTGCTACCAGCCAGGGCTTGTAAGAATGTTTTAATGGCTGTCAACTGAGAGGTTATTTTACTTAAAAAAGGTTAATTTTATATTCTGCTATTCTTCCAACTAGGGAATCAATAAAGTCCAAAGAACATCATCCATCCAGTGTAAGAGCTCACAGCCACTAAGTTCATCTAGCCACAGAGCCTCCATCATCAGGACCTGATAATTGCAGCCATTATTAAAGTGCAGTGGGCTCCCTGCATCTGACCTTGCCTGGGCTGTAGGTATTTTGGAAACGTGTGTTCCTGTTGCAGCCAAGAGCTTTTGAAAGTTTTCTATTTAAACAATTGTTGTTCTATTACAGTTGTCCCAATTTTTTGCCTATTGCCTTCCACTGGTCATTTATATATGTTCTTATCTACCCGTTGGTTTTGGGGAACTGATGGCTGCTTTTCAAATACAGGGTGAGGCTGACCATCTGCCTTCTATTTTTTCTTGCCAGTTCCCCTGGGTTTGAATTTGCTCCTTTCCTTTCTCTTACAGCATTCATTAATTCAGCGCCTGACACCCAGTCAGCCTTCTTATTCTTCTCTGAGCACTGCTGTCCCAATGTATATTGGCTCCATTTTACACATAACCAGTTCTATTTTGTCATCAGGCCATGTCTCTGTCAACCAATTCCTTTCACTGTGTGACAACAATTGGAGCTAAGTTAAAAAAAAAAAAAAGCAAATCATGCAGATATGTTAAACAGGAAATGTGAATTTTTAACAGTGGTATTTTCTTTCCAGTACTTTAACCTAAGGAGAAATCTCTATACCAGGAACTTTAGTCATATGACATAAAAAGCAAGATAATTTTTGACAATTAGAATCTTAGATCATTTTACTATACCTTGGCATAGAGTTACCATTGTCCATGGAAGTGAGAAATAAAATATTTACACAATATTTACATGAACAAATGGGAGGGTTAGTGTCTAAGATGAACATGTTGTAGATTGATGGTTATATGCCTATGCATATATTTGCATTTTCTTTATGTACTTTCATATGCATTAGAAGTTCATTCAATCATTTGAAGAAACATAAAAAGAGCTGTCTTAGGTAGCAGGGCATTTAACACCCTATAAGGGACTTGAACTTGTTGTACAAGGTCTGTCCTGAAAGTATTGAGCATGCAAACTATTTTTAATTGTATCAAAATTGGCTTGATACTTTCAGGACAGAAAGCATTCCTAATTTGTTTTTGAAAATTGGCATAATAGACTTCCATATTAAAGTTCCAAGGAAATAATATTATCATGTCCTACTTACAGTTCATGTAGGCATTGTGATAGGAGCTGCAGGGTTCTTCCTGGCTGTCCTATGAATGCCATCTAACTACCCACAGAGCAGAACTGTGCTGTCAGAACATCACAGGGCCAGTGGGCAGGATCCAGAGGATGAATTGGGTAGCATGTGAAACTGGAACAAGAACTGGTTGGAAGAGTTCCTTATTGTCCAAATTAGGGAAGAAAGCCTGGCCTAGATTATTGACAATGAAATATAAAGAATAAAATGGATGAGAAGAGATAACATTGCCAAGGGTAAAAGAGATAAAGGAATTAAAGTCTAGGAAGGTAATGCTCAAGCAGGTTTACAGAAGTAGGAAAAGAGAAATATGATTTTAAACTTATTGTCAGGTGCTTTAGGAATATGAGGTCAAGACATCAATCTGGTTCTGCAGCTTAGAAGAGGGATGAATACTAGAAATATAGCTTAATGAGCAAAGGCTGTGTTAAATAAGAGCAGCCAGCATCCACATAGCCCTTACTATGTGTCAGGTGCTATCCTTCTTCCTTTAAATTTAATAACTAATTTTATCATCACAACAGATATGTGATAGATTTCATTATAGTCCAAATTTTACACACAAGTAAACAGGGGCACATGGTTTGGATGCCTTGCCTAAAATTTCACAATTGCTAAGGAGGCAGAGCAGACTGCTTGCTTCTCATGACCACCTCTTATTCACTTTGGCACTTTGACCATTTTGGCATCAACAATTTCCTTTGAAGTATTTTTTGGAGGCAAGGGTATGTGAAAGTGATGGCAGGGTAACATAAACAAGGCAAAGGAGCTTAAAATATGACCAAAAATAGTGTGTTTCCCCTATTTGTGCCTCTGGACTCGAAGCCCATTTGCTATACTCTAGTAAGCAACATTCTAAATAGGACTTACTTCTAAAAGTGATTCTCACATGTAATGTGATAGATGACATCATTAAGAAGAGAATGTAGCCAGAAGATACAAGTGAATGAGAAAAACAGGGGAGGAAAGTGCAATTGATTACAAAGCCAGGGTACTGAGAGAACCCAGGAGGAAAATGTTGCTCTGGCCAGTGTCTCAGAGAAAAAATGGGGGATGTGAGGTGGAGGAGAGGATCAAAAAGAGAACTAAATATAGGCATTTCAAAGATTTTATCTGAAGACAGATTTTAACACAGCCATTTCTGCAGTGTGCTTCAGGAAACTCAGCGGCAAAGGGATGAAATACAGAAATAAGATGAACCGACAGAAGCATTAAGTGCAGAATGCTTCCCAGAGTAATCTGGGGTGTGGGAATGATTAGGAGATAGAGTACTTTTATGTCAGGCAGAGAGGAATAGAAAACAGGAAGGCCACCATGTGTTACATATTTTGAAAATGCCACAGGTAAATTTCTCAGGCTCTGTGGCCTGAACTGGTTTAAATCTGAGAAATGAAGAGGAGCAAGACACTGCAGAGGAACCCCATTTGTTGCCCATCTCATTAGTCATCACTAACAGTTATAAACAGATAATTTGCAAGAAGATGAAAGAATCCAAATTCATGTTGCCAATACTAAATTTTAACTAATGGAAAATATAGGTTTTGAATTGGCTCTGAAAACCTCATGCAATGAGCAAAATTTTAAATACTCTGTGCCCTGGAGATGCTGTTTCATTCAATTCCTGGCTGCGCCAGATGGGGTGTGAATCACAGCACAGGAAATAACACTGGATTTCATATTATTTTGCTTACATGAAGGATGTGGACCTTCTGCAACAAGTTGCCCTGTAGATGAAGTGAAAACCCAAAGGGAGGCAATTAGGACAACTGTGCTCCACTCAGTAGACTGTGAGCAAGGGACACAGGCTGGGTCAGTGTTCTGTGGCAGAACACCAGGGATAGCAGGATCCTACTAGGGCTGACAGGTGGAAATGTCTCCTTCTTATGCTAGAATGCAGAAGCCAGATATAAAGACCCCTCTGTGAGATTTATATTACTCTGTAGACTCATCAGTCTGGGAAGCAGGTCTGGTATGACTGTGAGTTAATTAGGTTCTTCTAATATCTTCTCCTATTGATTATATTGTGCGTGTCTAAAGATATCTTCTTTTGAAGCACATGCAATAGATTAGATGAATTTAAAGTTTATAATTATATATTGTGTCCTGCTCGCTCAGAACCAATAATACTTATTCAGCCCTAAGTGTGAAATACAGAGCAACCTATCTGGGTTTTACAAAATGACAGGGCATAGTGTCGTTTTAAAAATAGGTACAGCAAGGAGCATATTTGAATAAATACTCAAGATATTTTAGCTTATTTTCCAAAGAAGAGGAGCAGTTTAGTCAAGGAACTAGCATGGGAAAACCATGGACATGGACAACAACTGGGATTGACTTTGGGAGGGGAGTGGCTGGTGGGGAAGGGGACAGAGGGGAGAAAAAAGGGGATGGATGTAATCCAACAATAATAAAATTAAATAAAAAAGATATTTTAGCCTATTTTAGCCTCTTTTCCCAGCATTGTTATTTATTGCCCTCCTTGCTGGTTTTCTCTCTTCTGCTTTGAACTTGAACAGATCTCCCTTACCCAGAAAAATTATTTCTCTATTGACTTGATTATTTTCCTGGTTTCTGATCAATTTCTTTCTTAAATAAGTTTGCAGAGCTTCTTCCAAATTTCCCCCATCTTTGTATCCTCCTTGTTTAAATAGCATCCTAATGCTCAACTAATATCACAGTATCAAAGGTCAAGGGTAAATTTACTGGTCCAACCCAGTGGATTGGACTTCAGCTTGGCTTTGGTATACTAATTTCAGAAACTGGATATGGATTTCCCTCCATCCTCTGGAGGGATGCTTGTCTTCCTCTTAATTGGTTCATTGGTTTCCCTGATTCTCATTCTCTCTCTCTCACTCTCTCTCTTTCTCCTCACTTCCCTTTCCCCTGTCTGCCTAATATAGGAGAAGGGCATGAAAACTGCACAAATCAACTAAATTCAAGCAAAGTTAACTCAAAGGCCTGCAATGTGCAGCCTGACATGGAACTTGGCTGACTGGAGATGCAAGCAGACCGACCACAAAGAGCCTCCAGAAAAAGACAATACCTGCAAAGTTTGATTAATTAGCTACTCACCCACACCTTTTACTGATATCATAAAAGGAATAATTTTAAAAAAGGCCACAAAATATACCTTGTAAAAGTTAAAGTTAATTTCAATGTTTTTCCACTCTATTTCCCCATACCAGTAATTTTCCATATGGAAATACAAACAGATATTAGCTCAACCTCTAGAGATGATTGGGGTCTCTCTTCCTTCTCTTAGGAGAAGAACGAGAAGAACCTGCTACTCCCTCTATGGACTAGTTTTTTTTCTTTGTCTTCTCTTAATAAAACCTGCTTTTCCATTTTAACCTCTTGCATGGCTCCAGTCTTGAATTCTTTTCTTAGCAAAGTCAAGAACCTTTCGGTTTGGAACTTAGGTCCTCACCAGCGGCTCTCCCCTCCAGCATCATGCCCATATCTGTCTTTCTGTCTGGTATACATAAATGCATTTTATTTCATTGGCAGACTCACTGCCTCCTCCTCTTCTTTCTCTTCCCAAGTTTCTTGACTCAACTCTTTGTTCTTAGCCCAGGACTCTTCAAAAGTTTCCTTCTCAAAGCCATTTCTCTTGCTCTAGAAGCTAAAAAATTAGTGACCCACAGGCCGCCTTGGTCTTATACGTGTGCTTGTTTTGGCTTGCTAGTTTCACTGAACCCTGGGGCATGATTTCTAAATCGGGAAGCTTTTACACTCCGACTTCCAATGAAAATGTGAGAAGTCTGGAATTATTTCTACCTTACAATGAGGTGAGGAATATCCTTCTTGATGGAACTTGACTTCCATGTCTAGCTCCCTAGTTCCCTCCTGGAGGCTGTCTCCCATTCAGACTATTTTCCTGGGCCCCACAGACCCTTTCTCATGACCACTATTGTTATTGTTGTTTGCCAGGAACTAAATAATTTTGTCAATAGCCAAATGAAAGATACTTATGCATTATTAGTAATATATTAGGTTTGGCTAGTGAAAAAGTTTATTAAATCAAATTAAAGTGAAATGAGAATGTTTTTAGCAATCATTTTTTATTCAACAATATAACATTGTTTCTTAGTTGTATTAAGTATTATACTTAAATGTTAGTGTATATTAAAAATCATCAATAACATAAGACACCTCAAAAATTCTATAATTGAACATAACTATTACCTTATTTTAAAAAATAGACTTATTTTTAGAGCCATTTTAGGTTTATAACAAAACTGAGTGGGAACTATGGAGATTCCCACATGCCCTCTATATCCACATATGCATAGCATCCACTCTTATCAATATTTCTTACTACAGTGATGCAATTGATGAACCTCCATTGACATATAATCATCCAAATCCATATTTTACTTAAGAATCATTCTTGGTTATAGAGTTCTTGGGTTTTGATGAATATTAATATAATAGCATCTGTCCATTATACAGTATCATAAAGAACAGTTCCCATACCCTAAAAAGCCTGTGTTCCATTTATTCATTTCTTCCTCCATTCTAACCCTTAGCAAACACTAATCCTTTCACCATCTCCATAGTTTTGTCTTTTCCATAATGTTACAAAGTTGGACACACAGTCTTTTCAGACAGACTTCTTTCATCTAGCAATGTGTATTTAAGATTTCTCCATGTCTTTCCATAGCTTCATAGCTTATTTATTTTTAGCTCTGAATAATATTCAGTTGTCTTGATGTTTATCTACTCACCTACTGAAGAACATTTTGGTTGCTTTCAAGTTTTCTCAATCATGAATAAAGTTTCTATAAATACCTATGTGTAGGTTTTTGAGTAGACATATTTTTTTTTTAACTCATTTGGGTAAGTACCTACAAGCATGACTGTTGGTTGTCTCACTTTATTTCTTCAGTTCTCTCTTTTGACTGCAAGATTGACAAAGAGCAATATAGTGAGGTAGGGGACCTTTGGAGACATTCATGAGTTAAGGCTTCCATTCACCTGACACAACAGTCACTGTTTATTGTAAAAACAAAAACAAAAACAAAAATGATATTTTCCACTAAAATGCAACACATAAAAGTTAAAGCAATGGTGAACATTTAGAACAAACTGTTACCCAGATTTATGTTGCTTATGACACTTACCATTACTCTTTCAGGATTTATTTTTTATTTGAATAATCTGCTGTCTAACAACTTAGGAAGTCATTGCTTGGGACCAGTAGAAATTACCTAAATAAATCATACCATGTCTAAGTGAAATTCTCTTCTTGGCCCAGTCAGTTTAATAAAATATTTAGGGGTCTAAACAATATTTTCTGGCTCTGTAGCAGGGGTCCCCAAAGTTTCCTACAGCCCACGGTTTGGTGAATGGGGAATGGGACTCAGTGGAGCATAACCATTTTCCCTGAGATGTATTTGCATATTTATGGCATATAGCTAGTTTCTTAATTATGCAAATGACTATGGTTTTTCTAAGGCACCAAAGGAGAGGGAAGGGGCTCTGATCATAGAATGGTGATGAAAGAGCTTATGGGCCTGCACAAGATTTCATGGGTGGCTGCAATTGGTCATCCTACCTACAGCATCACAGGCTGCCATTGGGTTTTAAAATAAAGCAGCAGCTATTTCTGCAAGAGAGGACTATACAGTTTGAGAGGAGTAGAGAGCCATGGAGCCTTCAAGGAGGTAGAGAGACTGTGGAGCCATGCAGTCTGAAAGAAGGAAAGGGGGGCCACGTGGCCAGGGCTAGTGAGAAAGTAGGCATGCTATTGTTTTGATCGTGCCCACTCCAGTCGATTCAGAAGTCCCCAAGGACTTTGCCTTGTAGACCTGGACTCTATCTGGACTCAGAACTCAGAACATATGGAAAGGATTTCACCATGATCCAGTGCAAAAATGGCACATGCTTTCCTGGACTATTATATGGAGGCTGATGACATTGTAACCCAGATCCTGAAGAAGAGACCTGACAGGGAATGAAGAGCTTCTGGGCATGTTTTTGGCTTATAGCCTTTTGGGGAACAAGGGAAGTGCTGGATCTTGCAGGAGAATAGGGCTATGAACTGAAGTGCTCACAGCCCTTGTCCCCACCCCAGGTTGGAATATTGTAAATAAAGATCTGTTTTCCTCAACACTAATTTTTGGGTTTTACACCAATGTGCCATGTGAATGAAACCCATTTTGCTGGGTAAAAATTCTTCATCAGTTTTTCCACTTAGTGTGCAAATGGGGAAATTCTTTCCATCATTTGTGATTTAACAGGAGGTTTTTCTTTTCTGTTTATTTGTTTTTCACTGATGTTATATAATGTCTTGTGAGATTTGATCTATTTCAGTCTCCTCAGATTTCTAAGTGATTTTATTTCAGCAAAATGAAATAAAACTTTTCCAGGCTGAGGAGTTTTTACCTCTGGGAAACTATATGATGCCATGTGAGAAGTCTCCTCATGTTGATTTTTAAAAAATTATATTTAAAATCATGATAAGTTCTAAGAAAGGGAATATCACCTCATTAAAGAGGTAAGACCTGAAAGATGTGAATCTTCTCCCATAAATATCATAAAAATGGGTTTAGATTATGTTCCCTGTCCCACTGAGGAGTTATATAAACTACTGTGATCATTTAATCCAGGAATTTAAATGCTAACATTGTACATGGATGTGTTGATGTGAGAGCATAAGGCCACTATCTGAAAAAAGAGGATGTATAGAAAAATCAATGATCAAATCACTGATTGAGAGTTTCTGTACTTCATTTTTCCATTAAAGTTGAATATATCCTGCTTTAATGTTAAAGAAATTTACATCCCAAAAGTTTCTGGTATAATTTAAAGCAAAATCTCTCCATGGGGCAATGGCACATTTAATGTATCCAAAGAAAATTAGTATTGGGAGGACATTCGAGACATTTGATCAAAATCCCTCATTTTACTGATGAAAAGCTAAAACTTGCAATGATTTAGACATGATCACCCCATTAACCAGTGATGACGCTGGCCAAAACTTATATTCTTCATTGGACCTGTGAGAAACACCACATGCAAAATCAAGAGACAGTGAAAAAAAAAACAAAAAAACAATGAGACTTTTCAGACATTCAGAACTAATATTTTCACTGATCTAAATCATGAGATAATTTGTTAAGTGAATTTGCAAACTGTGCTAAGGCCCAAGAATGTGTGGCAGACAGGAGAGAAGGAGGAAGAGATTCTATCTTTAATTTGAACAATTGCTGGAATAAAACCTTATGCTTTATACTCAGAGAATGGTTAATGTTTCATTTGATCTCCTGCAACTACATTGTTACAGACAAAGATAAAATAAAAGCTTATACATGTTTTTCAACACTCTGCAATTTATTGCTCAAGGCTAAATGGCCAATTGAAGATACTAAGAACAGATGTGAACAGAAATCTAAGATAGTCTTTTAAACAAATGTTCTAACATTTGTTTGTGTTAAGAAAGCCCAACAAATAAACACTTTCCAAGCATGTTTCTATGGCTTTATTTTTAAATTTATTTTTAGCAACTTTGTTCACATTTATTTTTCCACCCTTGCAATTGCAAACAATAGTACTCTTAAGAGACATTTCCAAATGCACATGCAGATGCAGTTGGCACCTTTTCTACTTATTTGTTGTTGTTAATTCTTTTTTATGTTGTTCAGACCACATTGTTTAACTGAAAAATACTCTGCAGCACTATGCTAATCTCTCATACTTTATACCCTTATCTTTTTATAGCTCTCAAAAAACAAAGCAGCAAGATGAAAATAATAGAGAGGAAAACATTTGGCATTTATGAATTTGTTCATTTGTTTTTTGGTTCATAACACATCTACTTAATGCTGACTTCACACTAAACACAATATTAGGAAAATAGAGAAAAAAACATATCATATGTCAGAAGATAAATAAGTGACCAGTCCTCAATATGTAGAATAGTAAACATTATAGAGTCACTATAACTGAGGAGATAAAGAACACTTAATTGGGTGGAAAGGAACAGAGAGAACTGGCAGAAATAATATTTGACCTGGGTCTTTGCCTAGTAAGACTGAACAGAAGGGCACAACATCGTATTGCACTTTTTAATTACATTTTGCTGATGATTAGTGATGTTGAGCACATTTTCACATTTCTGTTGCCATTTACACATGTTAAAATGTTTTTTATTATCAAAAAGCAAGAGATAAATGTTGGTGAGGATACAGAGAAAGAGGAATCTTTGTGCATTGTTAGTGGGGATGTAAAATGGTATAACCATTATGAAAAAGACTATGGTGGCCCCTCAAAAAAACAAACAAAGAAACAAACAAACAAACAAAAAACGTTAAAAATAGATCTATCATATGCTCCAGCATATGATAAATACCTACTTCTGGATATTTACCCAAAGGAATTAAAATAAGGAACTCTGAACTCCCATGTTCATTGTAGTTTTATTAATCGTATCCAAGATATAAAAACCACTTGAATGTCTATTGATAGATGAATGAATTAAAAATGTGGAATATACATAAAATACAATATTTTTTAGACTTAAAAAATGAAAATTCCCCAGCCAGGGCACATAACAAGGTTGCAAACCAGGTTTCCAGTCAGGTCTGTGGCTGGAGGCAGGTGAAAAGCAACCATACATGGATGTCTCTCTCCCTCTCTGCCTCTCTCCCTTCCCCTCTTTCTAAAAATAATGAAATAAAATCTTTAAAAAAAAATGAAAATATTTTGCCATTTGTGACAACATAGATGAACCTGGATATCATTATACTAATAAAATAAGTCATTCTCAGGAGGAGAAATACTGCAAGATTCCACTTACATGATGAATCTAAAGCAATCAAGCTCAGCGAATAGATAGTGGAATGGTAGTTTCCAGGGATGGAGGGAAAAATAAAATGGGGCAATATTAGTCAAAGGGTCTAAAGTGAATTCTACAAAATGAGTAAGTCCTAAAGAACTACTGTACAGCATAATAGCTAGAATAACAATATCATATTGTAATCTTAAAATTTTCTAAGAGGGTAGATCTTATGTTAAGTATTTTCATCAAAAAAAAATAAATAAATGAGAGAGTGGAGGAAGCGTTTGAAGGTGATAGAAAGGTTTATAACAGATTATTGTAATAGTTTCACAGATGTACACTTATCTGCAAACTCATGAATTGTGCATGTTCAAAAAGAAAGAAAGAACGAAAGAAAGAACGAAAGAAAGAACGAAAGAAAGAACGAAAGAACGAAAGAAAGAAAGAAAGAAAGAAAGAAAGAAAGAAAGAAAGAAAGAAAGAAAGGGAAGCAACAGGAAAAGGCATTCCAGGCAAAGGAACAGAGTGTGCAAATGTTAAGAGTCATGAAATGCTTCAAACTTTGTAGCAGCTGTGAGTGTAGCAAGTACACGTAAGAATGATGGGATGAGTCTAAATACGAGGCACAATGCTGCTCAGATGCAGGGAATGCTTGCCATCAGGATAAAATTAATTTAAGCTGGTTCTATGGGTTCTGATAGGACAGAAAGGGAAGGGTAGCAAGCACAAAGCCAAGTTAAACAGGGAGATATTTAAAGTTTTAAAAGCTTCATTGAACTTCATCATATTTGGGCACTAATAAAGGTTTAAATTTACCCATTGTTAAAATGTTTAAATTTAAATCTTTGAAATAGTGTACTAATGGGCAAAACAATCATATGGAGATAAATAATAGAAAGCCCAGGACTAAGTTTTCATTTTTGGTCTATGACGAAAGTGGCATTTCAATGTAAAAAGGGGATTGTTTAATAATTATTACTAGTTCATTTTTAAATTAATAGACTATGTTTAAGTGTAGTTTAAATGCAATAACAAAGGCATGATCCAGGAAGGAAAATATTGATGTTAGATTGAATTAACATTAAAACTTCCACTCTGTAAAGACATTGGTAAGAGGTTGGGAGGAATATTTCCAAAACACATGTCTGGAGAAAGTATCTAAAATAAACAAAGAATACATAAAGTTTAACCAAGAAATAAGAAACCCAATTTAAAAATGGGCAAAGATCTGAACAGATACTTCACCACAAAAGATATGCAGATGGCAGCAAGATGTCTACTTTTACCTCTCTTATTGAACATGGTACTGGAAGTCCTAGCTATAGCAATCAGACAAGGAGAAGAAATAAAAGGCATTCAAATTGGAAAGGAAGAAGTAAAACTGTCTTAATTGCAGATGACATAGTATTACCATAAAGACTTTACTATTAAACTACAAGAACTGATAAATGAAGTGAAGAAGCAGGATATAAAATTAATATCTAAAATAAGTTGAATTTTTATATGCTAATAATGAACTATCAGCAAGAGAAATTAAGCAAAAGTATCCCATTCCCAACTGCCTCAAAAAGAAAAAAATACCAAGAGTAAATCCAGCCAAGGTTGTAAAAGACCTGTACTTAGAAAATTATAAGAGACTGAAGAAAGAAATTGAAGAGACAAGTGGAAGCATACACTGAGTTCATGGGTAGGAAGAGTTAATATCATTCAGGTGTTCATGCTACCAAAAGCAATCTATAGATTCAATGCAATTCCTATCAAGATTCCAGTGATGTACTTCACTAAGCTAGAACAAATATTTCAAAAATTTATATGGAATCACAAAAGGCCCTGCATAGCAACAATGATTCTGAGAAAGAAGAACCAAGTTGGGGTAATTATGCTACCTAATATCAAATTATATTTAAAGCCATAGGAATCAAAACAGCATTGTATCGGTGTAAAAACAGATCAATGGAATGGAACAGAGAGCCCAGAAATAAAACCACACCTTGATAGTCAATCAATAATCAACAGAGGAAGCAAGCACATACAATGGGATAGTTGTAGTTTATTCAATAAATGATGTTGGAAAAATTGGACAGATACATGCAGAATAATGAAACTAGACCACCTTCTTAAACACTCAAAAATAAATTCAAAATGGATAAAAAACTTAAATGTTAGACCAATCTGAAACCATAAAAATCCTACAAGAAAACACAGGCAGTAAACTCTGGACATTGTTCATAGCACTATTTTATGTGATATAGCTTTCAGACAAGGGAAATTAAAAAAAAAAAATTAAGCAAACAGTACTACATCCAACTAAAATGTTTTTGCACAGCAAAGGAAACCATCAACAAAATAAAAAGACAACCCCAGGAATGGGAGAACATATTTGCCAATATATTTAAATGATTAATATCCAAAATGTATAAAGAACTTACAAAACTCAAAATCATAAAATCAATCCAATTTAAAAATGGGCAAAAGACTTAAATAGACACTTCTCCAAACAGGACACAGGCATATGTAAAGATACTCAACGTCCTTAATCATCAGAGAAATGCACATTAAAACCACAATAAGATATAATCTCCCATAGGTCAAAATGGCTATCATCAATAAATCAACAAACAGTGCTGATGAGGATGTGGAGAAAGGGGAATCCTTTTGCACTGCTGGTGGGAATGCAGATTGGTTCAGCCACTTTGGAAAGCAATATGGAGATACCTCAACAAATTGAAGATGGATTTATCTTTTGACCCAGTGATCCCACTTCTGGGAATATATATCCAAAGGAACCCAAAACACTAATTCAAAAGAACATGAGCACCCCTATGTTCAATGCAGCATTATGTATAATCACCAAGATATGGAAGCAGCCCTACTGTCCCTCAGTAGATGAGAGGATAGAGCAACTATGGGACATTTGCCCAATGGAATATTACTTGACCATAAAAAAGAAGAATACCCTTTGTGACAGCCTGGATGGACTTGGAGAACATTATGCTAAACAAAATAAACCAGTCAGAGAAAGGCAAATACCATATGATATCATTCATATGTGGAATCTAATGAACAAACTGTTCTAACAAGTGAAATAGAAACAGACTCATAGCAGGATGACAGATATGGGGCATAGTTAGAGGGAGAAGGGAGTAAGCAAAAGGAAATGGGACCATAGATATGGACAACAGTGTGGTGATTATGGGGACAGGGAGTATAAGGGGGATACATGGTAATAGAAAAATATAATAAAAAGCAATGATTAAAATAAATTGATAAAACTTTTCAAAGTAAAACATAAAAGTAAATATACAGAGATATTTTATTCAATTGCAATGAGTGGTCTAAATATGATACAATAAAATAATAATTTGATAAATTATACTGCATAAATGTAAAAATAAGAGACAATTTCCATCAGAGACCACATTACATTGTATATTTTATAGCACACTGCATTAATTTTTACTGACAGAGTTCCAAAAATAGTCTCATTCTAACACTGCAGTATATGAAAGCCTTGTTAGCCCTCAAGCAGTTTTTCTGCTAAAGTGAAACTAAAAGTCCCTTGTGTGTAAGAATACCCTTTTGAGGCTTCAATTTTTTACCATTTTTTTCTGACATGTTTTCTGTTCCTGTGAACTGAAGTCTTGTATTTCAGAGCCAAAATAAACATTTAATTAAAAAGTGAAATGAATATTCCTTTATGTCTCACTTTCATCTCAACCCCAAAGAGGCAAGAGTGGGAGGTGACAAAATGATAAATTAAAAAGCCTGGACATCTCCAGGGATTCACAACCTCCACATTTATCCCCCTGAGGCACAGCTGTGCATTTCCCCAACTAGACTTGCATCCAGAGGGATTGCATATGGGAATGCAGTGATCAGGGCTATTGACTTTCTTTATATGACATCCAATTATTTTTCTAATTTAACACACATCTAAAAATTTGGAGACTTGGCACCTACCTCTAATATTATGAACAAACAACTGACATTCAGAGTATTATTCTATGTGAGGAACCCAATATGCTTCCTTTTTCTAGGCTTTTTTGTATGTATTCCTAGGCATCAACTTCAATTTCTGCAAAAGGTACAAAGAGTTGTTTGGTGAAGCAAAATTTTGATCTGTTCTTGTACCTGGCAAACCTCATGATAGATTTTGATATGATGTTATGTTTTTCAAGGTGGCACATATTATAGGTTTAGGACTTTTAGATATTATAGTTGTATCTGGTAGCTATATAATGATAATAATGATACTTATAAAATTATAAGTATTGAGAACATAGAAGAAAAAGGCATGTGAAATTATTGTAATAAAACATGGTGTATAATGAAGAGTTAATTCAGCAGGCTTTAGTGGTCCAAACAGCCTGTTTCCAGAGGATTGCCCTGATCCCTTGACTGGCATCTGGGTCATAACTTCTCAACCCTTAAGATTGTGCCTGATTCCAGTGTTTGGGTACCTCTGGGGGCTCTGTCTCACAATTATCAGTGGTGTTACCAGATAGATTATGCTTATAATGTAACATAGTAAGCACTTTTTTGTTTGTTTGTTTTGTTTTGGTATGCTTAAGAGCCTAAATCACATTGTTCATACTGTTTGACCTCTAGACAGCTACAGACTATAGCTGTAGGTCAGTTTGCTACTGACCTAGTAGCAAAGGTCAGTTACTTCAGGGCTACATGCCTTTGATTAGCTCCTAATAAAACCCTGAAAGCCAAGGCTGGAAGAGTTTCCAGGACTTCCTAGATTCTGTTTCACCTTTGCCCCTTGCTGTGAAAATTAAACCTTCACTGGTGGGGTTACCTTGAGGCTGGCATCAGATTTCTCCTGGGACATACTCAATGTACCCTGCTTGCTGATTTTAACCTTAGCCTTTCATTTTAAGAAACCATGATGAAAGCAGAACAGCTTTGCTGAGTTCTGTGAGTCCTGCTAGTAAATCATCAAACTGATGGTGGGCTTGGGACTGTCTGACATAAACCTTGGATGGAAGCACAAAAGGAGAGATAGTCCTTCATAGAGACTCAGGGATGACTTCAGACAGAAGATGTGTAATCAGAATCTTGAAAAACATACGAAGGGGACTCTCATTTCTGATAATCTACTTATGTCAGAAACAATACTTCAAGATTTTACATTGATAATGATATTAAATCTTCAGTGTCCTAGATTAGGAATTATCATCTTCATTTTGCTAGTGAGGAAAACAGATAGTAGGAATGGGTATGAGATTTCAAGATAGGTCTGTTAAACTACAACGTCCATGCTTTTTCACTACCCTAGGGGCATAGAAGTTTCATCCTACATGGTCTTTGGAGATTGACACTATCTGGGAAAGGGTACAGAATCCAATGAGAGGAAAGTGTGGTGTTGGACAAAAAAAAAGCATGTATGTCGAATTTTGAACTTAACTCTGCAGATGATATCAATTGTTTAATATAAATAATTTGAAATATATATATATATACACATAGTTTTTGCCTTTAAATTTTTATAAAATGAGAAGCATAAATTGCAGATGAAGGTAAAATAGATGTACAGGTATCATAATATCACACAATCGAAAATACCGTACTTATCTCACATGACAAGAGTGTTACAGAGGTTTGAAATGGAGGCAGGGTGGTTGTGAGTGGAAAACCATCATGGGTTAAAGGACATTCAGTAGAAAAGAGAAGATATATGGATCATATTTGTATAGGCAAGGAGTGGGGGAGAAAAGAAAGGAATGAAAAACAAACAAACAGGAAAATAGTTAATGAGCTTTTACATCAAACCAGAAACTATGCTTGTTGCTGGCAAAAAAGAAAAAAGAAAAAGAAAAAAAAGTATATATATATCAGTTTCTTGCCCTTGGAAAGCTCAAAATCTAGTTGTAGAAAATCACTGTGTAAACAAATCATTTCAATCATTTGTATTATAAGAAAAGAGCTATGAACAATGTGCTATCAATTTTGGGAAAAGGAACTACTAATTAAGGTCAAAACAGTAGTACAGTCTTTCTAGGCTTCAACCCCCCAGTCTGACATCAAAACCCATAATCACATCCAGAAAGGTGGCTTAGATTTCAAACTCTTCAATTTACTAGGCTACGTTATCTTGCACAAGTTACTAAACTCCTATAATTATGTATTATCTTTAAAATAAAGATGCTTTCATTTAACAATTCACAAAAAACTGCCATATTAAAGTAACTGATATATAATAAGTAACATTTGGTTATTATTATTATACATGAGAATGGATAAAATGTCAAGTGAAAATGTTGATGATGGCACACATTGTTAGAAGGCGGAAGGGTCAAAGTGACATTGAAGTGACAAAAATAGGAAACTAACATAATGTATCATGCTGTGAGTTGTGAATTCTTATAAGAACTATTTTAAATTTTTATGTTTGGAGAAATCAAGCATAGTTCAATAAATGAAATATGAAATTTCAAATGAGTAAAATAATTTAAAAATTATCTGATCTCTCTTAGCAATCATTAAAAGGTAGTCTTTTATTTTTCACAAAGGATTATTACCCTATAAGTCACATTTTGACTTTTTAAATTAAATTTATATATTGGTGGACTACCTTTTTTTGAACTTTTACACTTTACAGCATAAAAATAACATGTCAGGTTATGATTTTTAAAAAATGTATATCTTCTATCATAAGAAGTATTTGGAACTTCAGTAAGATCACAGAAGTTTTCATATTTAGATAGAAGTTTTCAAGTTTAGATATTTTTTAATTAAAAAAATGACATGTGGCATCTTGGGTTATTAAATATTTTATTTAAGTTTATTAAATAATTTCATGTTACCATAGATCATTAATCAAATAACATAGTTCTTTAAATGTCTTTCTGTTTACTTTTTTGGCATCCTTTGTAAAATTTAAGGATTTCCAATTTTTCCTTTGAATTGTTCTATACCTCAGTAGTTCAAGTTCCTGTTACACATACCTAGCACATGCCTGATCCTCTGTGGTCTATGGGAAACTTTATCACATTAGAGTGTGAGGAACAAAGGAAGCCAGAGAAGAGCTGTCAGTTATCTGCTCACTCTGGCACATTTACCATGCTAACGTATTCCTTATGTGACCAGCTTCAGTTAACAACCTTCTGGTTTCACCAACCAAAACCAGTCAAGGGCTCTTACTCTGCACTAAAAGCAGGTGACTGGTTATTGGATGGAACATGGGGAGTGAATTCATGGCAAGAAAATAAGGAGAAGAACCGACCAGAAAAAAAGTGGGGTGGTAGGAGATGAAAGATTCCAGTTGCCAAGGTTCTCTGAACTGGGGTCTACTATAGAGTGCAAGAGACTTCTTGCATCCAGGTAGCCTAACAAATGCCTTTATTGTGTGGAATAGAGCATATGGACACCTTTCAAAATTTTCAGATTTTGAGTTGTCTGGTCCCTTCAACTTCAGTTAGTTGATGGCTCAAAGGTATATTCTTTGATATGAACTAGAAAGAGTAAAAAACACTGAGTTAAGCTGGAAAGGAACTTTGAGTTAGGAAAAATCTCTTTTTATCATCAGGTTTTGGGGAAGTTTTTATACATTTTTTTTCCTTTCAGGGTATTTTTTTCAGTTTTCCCCTATGTTGGGGTTTTGGGGCAATGTGAATATGAGATGAAGTATGTAAATCTGCTTTTTGCTTCTTTCAAGTGATTCTATTAACTTTATACTGTTTCTCTTTTACTTAGATTTATGTTGTATTACATTTAACTATTGATTCTGAAAGTTAATTACTTACAGATTTGACTTTCTCATCTACCAAACCGTCACATAAAATTGTTGACCATTTTATCTTAGGAATTTTAAAACTCTTTTTATCTATTACTTCAATGTGTTCTTTAAATACATGCATAAATCCTTTATATACAGTATATTACAGGGTGCCCATGATCAATTGGCAAAATTTTAGTAAAATAAACAACATACCACAAAAGTGTTATATTTTGAAATGAAGTTATTCTTATATGTAAATACCTAAATATAGTCATTTAAAAAAATTGTTAAAGTCTCCATTTACTGCAATAATAGACTCGATTCAACTTCAGAATCTTGAGCACACTTTTATTAACTTTTCTTCATCCATGGACATCATCATGTTTTCCATCTTAGCGTTAACACCCTCTTTATTCCAATGAGGTTATTTATGAACTTCTCTCTCATAAATGCAGCATACATAACAGTCTAAAGGATTTGCATCTGGTGAACTAGGCAGCCAGATTTCGTTTGACCAGAATTCAGGAACAATGACACTGAGAAATTCTTGCACCTTTTCGGCATTATGTGTTGGTGCACCTTCTTGTTGGAAGATCAAATGATGTCCATTTGTGACTTGCTTCATCCAAGGTACAACTACTTCTCTGAAAATGTCAAGGTAAACATCAGCAGTCACCTTCAAGCCTTATGGAAAAAAAATCAGGGTCATGATATCTCCTTCATCGCTGACAACACCTAACATCATCGCTGTAGCAGGAAATTTTGGTTTCATGACAATTGGGACTTCATTACGATTTTCACAGAGCCACCTGTTGTTTCTTCTGGTCCTGCTGAAAATTGTTTGCATTGGAGAAGAAAATCAGAGGATTTTTTTCTTTGGGATTTTTCCATTTTGTTAGCAGTTTCCTTGATTTTTCAAAGCACCCTTTCTTTGTTTGCTGTGTCATCAACTGGACTCTTCTAAGAATATATGATCTGTATCTGATATCTTCAGCAATAATCTTGTGAACCATTGCATCCAACATCTGCACTTCTCTTGCTATGGAGCACATTGGCTTTCCTGGATCTTCATTGATGATCTCCTGGATTCTGTGTACAATATCTGGACTTGTGTGATCCTTGCTTACCTTATGCATTTTCCTTGTTTGTGTGGTGACATCATGACCAGCATCATATACCTTCTTCACGTTGTAAGCTTTACATCAAGGGATGTTATTGAAGTGTACAATTTCCTTAGCAGTTTGCCCTGCATGCAGCCTAGAAATTACAGTTGCTCTAATATCATATTCCTTTGATATGATGGTTGTTCTCATAGTTTAATACTTTATATCTGAAACAATAATGTTAAATCATAACCTTAGAAACATAATTTTTCAAAATTAATAAGAATCACATGAAATAAGGAGATGCAACATTATTGCCAATGTATTACGTGTACCCTGTATATGGGTGTTGTATTTTTTAATATGTATTTAAAATAGTCTTTAAAAAGACTATTTATTTATTTTAGAGAAAGAGGAAGGCAGAGAAACATAGAAGGAGAGAAACATTGCCTACAGTGTAGGCATATGTCCTGACTAGGAATTTAACCAGCAACCCCTCACTCCACCAGACAATGCTCAATCAACTGAGCCACACTAGTCAGGGCTGGGTCTTGTTTGCTTATCCAATTAGGTACGTATATCTTTTGACTGAAGCAATTAAGCTATTAACATTTCAAGTGAATACAGATAGGTATGTGATTATTGCCATTTTATTCCTTTAGCTATGTTCCTCTTTTCTTTTTCTTCTTCTCCTTATTCTTATTCTCCTCCTCTTCCTTTTCTTCTTCTTCAAGCTGGCCATTTAATATTTCTTATAATACTTGTATGATGGTAACAAACTCCTTTAGCTTTTTCTTGTCTGGGAAGCTCTTTATTTTTCCTTAAATTTTAAATGATCGCCTTGCTGGGTAAGGTAATCTCGGTTGTAGGTTCTTGCTTTTCATCACTTTAAATATTTCATGTCCATCTCTTCTGGCCTGAAATGTTTCTATTGAGAAATCAGCTGACAGTCTTATGAGAATGCTCTTGTAACTAACTATCTTCTCTTGTGGTTTTTAAGATTATCTCTTTTTCTTTAACTTTTGCCATTTTAATAATGATGTGTCTTGGTGTGGGCCTCCTTGAATCCATCTTTTTTGAACTCTCTTTATTCCTTGGACTTGTGTGTCTTTTTTTCACCAGGTTAGGGAAGCTTTCAGTCATTATTTTTTTTCAAATAGGTTCTCAATCCTTTGCTCTTTTTCTCCTCCTGGTGCTCCTATGATGTGTGCAGTCTTCCACTTCATCTCAAAGGTCCCTGAAGTATATTTTCTGAATATAATGGTATGAAACTAGAAACCAATCAAGGGAAAGAAACTTAAAAACAAATGAAAACATGAAGGCTAAATAGCCTGTTACTAAACAATGAATGGGTTAACAATGAGATCAATGAAGGAATCAAAAGATACTTTAAAACAAATAAAAATAAAAACACAACTTGGAATCTATGAGACATGGGAAAAAGCAGTCCTAAGAGAGAAATTCATAGCATTACAGACAAAAAACAAGAAAAGTCTCAAATAGGCAATCTAACTTCACACTTAAAGGAACTTGAAAAAGAACAATAAATAAAACTCAAAGTGGATAGAATGGAGGAAATAATAAAGGTTAGAGAAGAAATAAACATATAGTGTCTAAAATTATACAAAAGATCAATGAAGCTAAGTGCTGGTTCTTTGAAAAAATAAACAAGGTTGTAAAACCTGTAACCAGACTCATCAAGAAAGAAAGAGAACTCAAATAAATAAAATCAGATATGAAAGAGGAGAAGACACAATTGAAACCAAAAATACAAAGGATTGTAAGAAAATGTTTTGAACAACTACATACCAACAAATTGGACAATCTGGATGAAATTGATAAGTTCCTTGAAATATACAATCTTCTAAAACTAAATTAAGAAGAATAAGAGAATATGAATAGACAGATTACAAAGGGTAAAATGAAACCAAAAATATTCCAACAGCCCTGGCCGGGTAGCTCAGTTGGCTGGAGCATCATTCCATACACCAAAACATCAAGGGTTCAGTTGCTGGTCAGGGCATATACCTAGGTTTTGGGTTTGATCCCCACCTGGGGCATGTACAAAAGCAATCAATTAATGCTCTTCTCTCACATCAATGTTTTTCTTTCTTTCTTTCTCCCTTCCTCTCCCTCTAAAACCAATATACATATCCTTGGTTGAGGAGGAAAAAAAGTTCCCAACAAACAAAAACCCTGAACCAGATGGCTTCACAGGTGAATATCCAAACTTAAAAAGAAAAACTAACACCTATCCTTCTCAAACTATTCCAAAAAAGCTCAAGAGGAGGAAGAACTTCCAAGCTAATGTTATAAGGCCAGTATTAGCCTAATTCCAAAACCAGATATACTACAAACAGAAAAATTACAGGTCAATATTTCTGATCAGCATGAATGCTAAAATCATTAACTAGCTATTAGCAAAAAAAAAAAAAATCCAGCAATGAGATTTATTCCAGAGATAGAAGATGGTTACAGTATCCACAAATCAATAAATGTGATTTATTTAACACATAAAATAAAGGATAAAGCCACCATGATCCAAAGGATGCAGAAAAAGCATTTGATAAATCCAGTATCCATTTATGATTTTAAAAAAAAAATCAGCAAAATGTAAATAGAGGAAACATATCTTGATATTTAAACAAAGGGCATATATGAAAAACTCACAGTGAACATCAAACTCACTGGGCAAAAGCTAAAAGAATTCCCTTAAGATTGAGAATAAGACAGGAATGTCTTTTTTCACCAAGCTCATTCAATTTAGTACTGGAAGTCTTAGCCATAGCAATCAGATGGGAAGAAGAAATAAAGGACATCCAAACTGACATAAAGTAAAACTGTCATTATCTGCAGATGGCATGATTACACACACACACACACACACACACACACACACACACACACATCTAAAGATTTTCCCCAAATCCATTAGAACTGAAAAATGAATTCAGTAAAGTAGCAGGATATAAAATAATGTCCAGAAATAACTTGCAATTTTGTACATCAATAACAAACATTTTCAGAAAAGGAAACTAAGAAAATAATCTCATTTACTATTTTCTGTAAAATTTAAAATACCTAGTAATAAATTTAACCAAGAATGTAATATACATGTACTCAAAAAATTCTAGAAACTAAAAAAAGAAACTGAAGAAGATAGAAATACATGGAAGCATATACACTGTTCCTGGATAGGAAGAATTAAGATAATTGAAATGTTCATACTACCTGAAGCAATGTATAGATTCAACATAATTCCTATTGAGATAGCAATTGCATATTTCACAAAACTAGGACAATAAATATTTAAAAAATGTATATAGAATCAGGCCTTGGCTGGTGTCACAGTGGATAAGGAACCCAAAGGTCGCTGGTTCAATCCCCAGCCAGGGCACATAACCAGGTTGCAAAACAGGTCTCCAGTCAGGTCCATAGCTGGAGGCAGGTGAAAAGCAACCATACATTGATCTTTTTTCCTCTTTGCCTTTCTCCCTTCCACTCTCTCTAAAAGTAGTAAAATAACACCTTTTAAAAATTTACATAGAACCACAAAAGACCCTGAATATCCACAGAAATCTTGAGAAAAAAGAACAAAATTGAAGAAATATCACTATCTGATATCAAATTATACTACTAATCAACAGTAGTAAAAACAGCATGGTGCTAGCATAAAAACAGACACCTGGATCACTGGGACAGCATAAAGAGTCCAGAAATAAACCCATGACTTTATGGTCAATTAATATTAATAAAGTAAAAGCATATAATGGGTTAAGGATAGTCTATTCATAAATGATGTTGAAAAAATTGTACAGATACGTGCAAAAAATGAAATTATACCACCTTTTTACACCATGTACAGAATAAAGATATTAAAAACTATAAAAATCCTAGAATAAAACATAGGCAACAAAATCTTAGGCATTTCTTGTAGCAGTATTTTTTCTGCTATAGCACCTCAGGCAAGGGAAACAAAAGAAAAAGAAAACAAATGGGACTATATCAAACTAAAAAGTTTTTTTCACAACAAAGGAAACCACCAATAAAATGAAAAGATAACCCACTGAATATGAGAACATATTTACCTATATATCTGATAAGAGCTTAATATTCAAAATGTATATGGAACTTATAAAACTCAACACCAAAATGAAACAAAAGAAAAAGAAATTAAAAAACAAAACAAAACAAATAATCCAATTAAGACATGGCAAAAGACCCGAAGACCTCTGAAGAGGAAATATAGATGGCCAATAGACATATGAAAAGATACTCAACATCAGTAATCATCAGAAAAACACAAAGTAAAACCACAATGAGATATATTACCTCACAGTTGCCAGAATGACTATAATCAATAAATGAACACACAACAAGTATTGCTGAGGATGTGAAGAACAGGGAGCCCTCATCTACTGATGGTGAGAATGAAGGCTGATGCAACCACTGTGGACAGCAGTATGGAGACAATCTGAAAAAAATAAAAATGGATCTGCCTTTCATCCCAGTGATTCCATTTCTAGGTATATATCCAAAGAAACCAAAACACTCATTTGAAAGAATATTTGCACCCTTACATTCATTGCAGTGTTATTTACAATAGCCAAGATTGGAAGCAGCCCAAGTGTCCATAAGTAGATGAGTAGATAAAAAACAAACAAACAAACAAAAAATCTGTGGTACATTTACACAATGGAATACTACTTAACTGTAAAAAAGAAAAATATCTTTCCTTTTGTGACAGCATAGATGTGCCTGAAGAA
The DNA here is from genome assembly GCA_004026585.1 of Noctilio leporinus. Taxonomy (NCBI): domain Eukaryota; kingdom Metazoa; phylum Chordata; class Mammalia; order Chiroptera; family Noctilionidae; genus Noctilio; species Noctilio leporinus. Next base: position 11,739 of record PVIW01009718.1, on the reverse strand, counting down.
TATTATGCTAAGAGAAATAAGCCAGAAAAAGACAAGTATCATTTGATTTCTCTTATATGTGTAATATAATGAACACACTAATAAAGAAAGTAGAAACAGACTCATAGATCCAGAGAACAGAAAGACAACTGTAGTTAGGGGCTAGGTGAAAAAGTTGAAGGGATTAAGCAAAGAAATAACTCATAGACACAGACAACAGTATGGTGATTACAAGAAGGAAAGGGGTTGGGGGAAAGTAGAAGAAGGTAAAAAAAAAAATGGTGATGGAAAGAGTCTTGATTTGGGGTGGTGAATACACAATACAATACACAGATGATGTGTTAGAGCATTATGATTAATCTATATGATTAACCAATGTCACTCCGATAAATTCAATAAACACGGCAGTAAATATACCCTCAAAATGAAACATATTGTTGATGTATTTTACAATTCAAAGGAGAAACATACTAAACATGGATGGATTGCAGTAGTTTTTCATCTAAACCTAACTTATGAAAATGTACTTAGGAGAGCCTGCAAGATGGCAGAGGAGTAAGTGGAGCTACACCAATTTTGTCCCAGGTCACATCTGGAATTACTTTTTTGGAGAAAAAGTCAGCTGGAATTACCAACAGAACACCAGTTGGAAAGAAGTCCTATAACCCTGGACAGAAGAAGCCACTTCATCACAACTTGACTGATAGGAATCTTGGAAAGGTGAGATGGCTGGCTGGGCCCCCACCAGAGGCAGCAGCTGAAGGAATGGAGCTGGAGTGCCATCTGAGAAGGGTGGGCTCTGGTCCCCCACCTGGGTGTCTCAGTTATAGCAATATGGCAGAGAGCAAGAGCAGCATCCAGCTGAGAAGGGTGGAAAGCCCTGGAGTTTGCTGGAGACAGAAAACTTTCAGGGTGACTGCAGTGAAAATACATTGGCACCCACCTACCCTGGGCTCCAGTAGAGGGAGGGCAGAGATGACTGGAGACACTTGGGAGAGTTTGCGGTGGTGGCTTGGAGGGAAGAAGTGGGCAAGATGGTGTGGGGATCCTGGTGCTGACTTATTGCCTACACATTGGTGGACTGCACTAAGCCAAGCAGCTACCATACAAGGGTCCTCATAGCCCCACCCACTGGAAGCAATCTGCCCCACCCAGTGGTGCCTGAGCCTGATGTCTGATCACAATTCCCTGATTTACATCTAAATAAATCTCTCCCTCCCTGCTTTGTCTGAGCACAGACACAATAGTTGGCACCTGAAGAGGTATCTGTTTCTCTCAGCAGTACTTGGGCCTGATGGCTGATTACAAACTCTGTGACTTACAGCTGTGTCAGTCAGACCCACACAGTGGCATGCAAGCCTGGTGGCTGATGTGGATTCATTGCTTTGCAACTGAGTCAGTCCTTCTTGCTCAGCAGAGCCTGGGTCAGGCGACTGATTACAATCTCTTTGACTTACCTCGGGTCAGACAGTCAGCCCCACACAGTGGCAAATGAGCATGGTGGCTGATCGTGGATTCATTGGTTCACAACTGAGTTGGTTTGTCCTGCCCACTGGTCTCTGGGCCTGGTGGCTGATCACAAACTCGCTGGATTACAACTGAATTTTCCAGTTTAGCCCAGTGGCCCTTTAGCCTGGCAGATGATCACAGATTCATTGGATTACAATAGAATCTTACAGTCCAGCCCAGTGCCACCTGAGCCTGGTGGCCAATCACAGATTCATTAAATTATAATTATACCTTGCTGTCTAGCCCAGTGGCTCCTGAGCCTGGTGGCAGATCACAGAGTCAGTGATTTACATCTGAATCAGTCCCATCAGGCTGCACCTGAGTTGGTGGCTGATCTGTTAGATTATAATTGAACCTCTCTTTCTATCCCAGCAGCAACAGAGACTGTTAGCTAATCTATTGATTTACAACTGAATTGGTCTGTCACCACAAGCAGCATGTGAGCCTAGTGGTGGGTCAAAGATTGACAGGATTACAACTTAATCAATCCTTCCAGCCTAGCAGTTCCTTAGCCTAGCAACTGATCACTGGATTATAACAAAAACCTAAAATGGGGAGAAAAAGAAACAGTCCATTACCAAAAGGAAAGGAGGAATCCCCAGAAATATCACTAAATGAAACAGAGGCAAGCAAACTATCAGATATGGAATTCAAAATAATGATGACAGAGAAGCTCAACACGCTCAGCCAGCTCAAAGAAACCTACAAAGAACTCCAGAGGAACTACAAACAACTCCAGGGGAATTACAAAGAAATCCAGATAAGCTACAAGGAACTTACTGAGAACTACACCAGCATTAAAAAGGACATAGAAACTATCAGTAAAAGCCAGGAGAAAATGAAGAATACAGTTTCTGAATTGAAGAATATAGTAGAAGGAATCAACAGCAGGCTAGAGGAAGCAGAGGATTGGATCAGTGAGCTGGAGGACAACATAGAAAAATATTCCAAAGCAGTGCAAGAGAATGAAAAAAGGTAGAACAAGAGCTGCAGGACAACATGAAACACAATAATATCCATATAATAGGGATACCAGAAGAAGAGAAACAAGGAATGGAAAACCTGTTCAAAAAAGTAATAAGAGAAAACTTCCCTATAATGATGAGTGAAAATATTACTCAAGTTCGGGAAGCACAGAGGGTCCCAATGAAGATCAACTCAAACAGACCAACACCAAGGCACATTATTATTAAAATTAGAACAAAAGATCGACACAGATTGAAAGTGAAGGGATGAAAAATATATATCAAGCAAATGGACATGGAAAAAAGGCTGGAGTAGCAATACTTTTATTTCAGACAAAATAGATTTTAACACGAAGGCCATAAAAAGAAACAAAGGAGGGCATTTCATAATACTTAAGAAAACAATCCATCAAGAAGATATAACTCTAGTAAACATATATGCACCCAACATAGGAACTCCCAAATATATAAGGAATATCCTGGAGGACTTCAAGAAGGATATAGACAACAACACACTAAGAGTAGGGGATTTTCATACCCCATTATCAACAATGGACAGATCTTCCAAACAAAAAGACAAGGATATTGTGGCATTGAACAACACTCTAGAGGAAATGGACCTAACTGATATATACAAAATCTTTCATTCCAAAGAAGCAAAATACACATTCTTTTCAAATGCACATGGAACAGTCTTAAAGATAGACCACATGGTAGGTCACAAGACAAGCCTCAACAAATACTGGAAAATTGAAATCGTGCCAAGCATCTTCTCAGATCACAATGGATTGAAACCAGAAACCAACCCCAAGGGAAAAACCCCAAAACACTGTAAGTCATGAAGAATGAATAATACCCTTTTAAGTAATAAATGGGTAAACAGTGAGATCAAAGATGAAATCAAAAAGTTTCTAGAAACAAATGGCAATGAATACACAACAGCCCAAAACCTATGGGACACAGAGAAGGCAGTCCTCAGATGGAAATTCATAGCAATATAGGCCTACCAAAAAAGGATAGAAGAAGCTTCAACAAACAACCTAACCAAGCTGTAAGGACTAGAGCAGAAAAAAACAAAGCCCAGAGCAAGTAGAAGGAAGGAAATCAACATCAGAGCAGAATTAAATAACTTAGAGACTCAAACTACAATTCAAAGAATCAATAAGTCCAAGAGCTGTTTTTATGAAAAAATAAACAAAATTGACAAGCCTTTATCCAGACTCATCAAGAAAAAGAGACAGAGGACCCAAATAAACAGAATCAGAAATGACAGAGGAGAAATCACAACTGATACTTCAGAAATACACAGGATTGTAAGAAATTACTAGAAATAACTATATGATAAGAAATATGACAACCTGGGTGAAATGGACACATTTCTGGAAATGTATAATCTACCAAAACTGAGTTCAGAAGTAGAAATCCTGAATAGGCCAATAACAACTACTGAAATTGAAGAAGTAATAAAAAATCTCCCAAAGCACAAGAGCCCTGGACCAGATGGATACACAGGTGAATTCTACCAAACATTTGCAGAAGAACTAACTTCTATCATTCTCAACTTATTCCAAAAAAATCCAACAAGAGTGAAGACTCCCAAACTCTTTCTATGACGTCAATATTATTGTAATCCCCAAACCAGGTCAAGGCACAACTAAGAAAGAAAACTATAGGTCAATATCTCTGATGAACATAAAAGCTAAGATTCTCCACAACATATTGGCCAAATGGATCCAGCAATACATTCAAAAGAGCATACACCATGATCAAGTGGGTTTCACCCAGGGATGCAAGGATGGTACAACATTGACAAATCAATAAAGGTAATAAATATACCATATCAACAAAATGAAACACAAAAACCATATGATCATATCAATAGATGCTGAGAAACCATTTTATAAAGTACAGCAACCATTTATGATAAAAGTACTCAGGAAAATGGGAATAGAGGGAACATATGTCAACAGAATGAAGACCATATATGAGAAACCTGAAGGCAACATCATACTCAATGGACAAAACCTAAAAGCTTTCACCCTTAGATCAGGAATGAAACAAGGCTGTCCACTTTCTCCACTTCTTTTCAACATCATTTTGGAAGTTCTAGCCATAGCTATCAGAGAAGGAAAAGGAATCAAAGGTATCCAAATAGGAAAGGAGGAAGTCAAACTGTCATTATTTGCAGATGATATGATAGTGTATATACAAAACCTAATAGACTCCACTAAAAACTTGCTTGACCTAATAAGCAAATTTAGCAAAATAGCTGGATATAGTCAATATTCAGAAATCAAAAGCATTTTTGTATACCAATAATGAAACATCAGAGATAGAAGCTAGAAAACAAATCCCATTTACCATAGCAACAAGAAAAATAAAGTACTTAGGAAAAAACTTAACCAAGGAGGTAAGAGACTTACACTCAGAAAACTACAGGAAACTGAAGAAAGGAATTAAGGAAAATACAAATAAATGGAAGTATATATCATGTTCATGGATAGGAAGAATTAACATCATTAAAATGTCCCTACTACCCAAAGCAATCTATAGATTTAATGCAAATCCGATTAAAATACCAATGGCATGCTTCACAGAAATAGAAAAAAAAAAAATATATGCAGCCAAAAACACCCACGAATAGGCCTCAATAATCTTGAGTAAGAAGAATAAGGTAGGAGAAATCACACTACTGGATATCAAACTATACTACAAGGCTACTGTAATCAAAACAGTCTGGTACTGGCATAAGAATAGGCATATAGATGAATGGAACAGAATAGATAGCCCAGAAATAAACCCAGGGCATTTTGGTAAGTAAACATTCAACAAAGGGTGAAGGAGCATAAAATGGAGTAAAAACGGTCTCTTCAACATGTGGTATTGGGAGAACTGGACAGCAACATGCAAAAAAAATAAAACTAGACCACCAACTTACACCATACACCAGAATCAACTCAAGATGGATAAAGGACTTACACATAAGCAGTGCTACCATAAAGGTCCTGGAGAAAAATATAAGCAGTAAAATTTTAGATATCCTATGCAGAAATATGTTTATTGATACTTCTCCAAGGGCAAAGGAAATAAAAGAACAAATAAACAAATGGGACAAATCAAACTGAAAAGTTGTTATTCAGCTAAAGAAAACACCAGCAAAATTCCAAGGTAACCAACTTTATGGGAAAACATATTTGCCAATGATACCTCAGAGAAGGGTTTGATCTCCAAAATATGTAAAGAACTTATGAGACTCAACACCAGGAAGACAGACAACCCAATTAAAAAATGGGCAAAGGACCTGAACAAGCGACTCTCTGAGGGAAACATACAAAGAGACCAAAGGCATCTGAAAGAATGCTCAACATCACTATCCATCAGAGAGATGCAAATTAAAACCACAATAAGATACCACCTCACACCTATCAGAATGGCAATCATCCAAAAATTAACAAGCAGTAAGTGCTGGCGAAAATGAGGGGAAAATGGAACCCTGGTGCATTGCTGGTGGGAATGTAGGCTGATACAGACACTATGGAAAACATTATGGAGTTTCCTTAATAAAGTAAAAATGGAACTGCCTTTTGATCCAGCAATTCCACTCCTTGGACTATACATAAAGAACCCTGAAAGACCAATTCATAAGAACCTATGTACCCCTTTGTCCATAGCAGTGCTATTTACAATAACCAAGTGCTGGAAACAGCCTAAGTGCCCATCAGTGGATGATTGAATCAAAAAACTTTGGTACATTTACACAATGGAATACTACACAGCAGAAAGAAAGAAGGATCTCCTAACCTTTGCAACAGCATGGATGGAACTGGAAAGTATTATGCTTAGTGAAATAAGCCAGTCAGTGAAAGACAAATACCATATGGTCTCACCTGTTACAGGACAATAATGAACAAAACAAACAAGCAAAATAGAGCCAGATACATGAATACAATGAATAGACCTTCATTGGCCTGGGGCAAGGGTGATAGGGGAGGAGGAGGCAAAGAAGGGAGCAGTTTAGTGAAAGAATTGGCCTGGAGGAAGCATGGACGTGGACAACAAGTGGGACTGACTTTATGGGGGAGTGGGTGGGTGAGGAAGGGGGCAGAGGGGAGTAAAAAAGGGATGGATGTAATACAACAATAAAATAAAATTATAAATAAATAAATTAAACTAAATTAAGTGTACTTATAACTACCTTAGGAAAATTGTGGCCACTATACCAAAAAGTTTGATTTTGTTCAACAAATACTTACAGGTTCCAAAAAAGAAAGGAAGAGATAGTAACACAACTCTATAGTGCATGGCAGAATGAAATAAATGCTGAGACTATTCTGCTGTAAATATTTATAGCCTTAAGCCACTAACCATGAAACGGATTATGAGTGATTAATCCACTTAAAATTTTGTTCCTAAGTTTCCTCATATTAATACTAGTTATAAGAAAAAATGTGAGAATAAAATAGTTTAAAACTAAAAATATAGAACATATAGAACTCTGAACAAAATAAACATATAATACACAACTGATCTTATGGAATAGTAAGGAATGAATCTAATGTATAAACATAATGTAATAATGGATAAGTTGAACAATGGAAGTATGAGTATAGCACTTTAGAAAAAAGAAGAGGGAAAGTACTAAGAGTGAAATCAAATAATTATCTTATATATTTGTATATTGTTGAATTAAAATACATACACTAACATGCACAATTACTACTGAAAATGAATCCGCTTGATGAATCTTCATTAAATATTCAAGGTGTAATTATAATTAAAAGTACATGGGGAGAGGGAAAATGGCGACAGAATAGAGAGCAGTGCTGATGGTGTTCTCAAGTACCAAAGCAGAGGACAAGATAGGGAATGTGAGACGTTTTCAAGACCCTAAGAATTGGAGCAGTCAGCATCTGGACACAGGGGAGCACAGCCCAGAGGCAGAGGAGGCCAGCAGGACAGTAGGTGAAGCGTTCCCAAACGACCGACTGGCCGGTGGGACGAGGTCGGCTCTGGGCAGAGGCGGTAATCTAAACCCTTTCTTCTTATCATTATTATCATTTTTATTTCTTTTTTCCTTTTGCATTTTTTTTTGTTTTCTTTGGTTTGCTTTGGGTTTGTTGTTGTTTGTTGTTGTTGTTGTTTGTTTGTTTTTGTTTTTGTTTCTGCTAAAAGCCCACAGGCCCAGAATACAACCAGACAGCCCAAATAAAGGACACACCAAGAACCGCAAGTGGAGAAAATCTGGGAGACAGCAACATTGAACTCCACAAATCTCCTATCACAGAAGGGGGCTCAATTAAGGCAAGGAAGCAAAGCAGGTTAACCCAAGGAAAGAACAAAAATAAATAAATAAATAAATAACAAGCAAGAACATACACCCAAAATGGGGAAAAAAGAATCAGTGCATCACCAAAAGGAAAGGAAGAATCCCCAGAAAGAACACAAAATGAAGCAGAGGCACCTGGAATATCAGATAAGGAATTCAAAAGAATGATGATAGAGGGGCTCAGTGAGCTCAGCCACATCAAAGATAACTGTAAACAACTCCAGGAGAACTACAAAGAACTCCAGGGAAATTACAAAGAACTCCAGGGAAGTTACAAGGAACTTACTGAGAACTATAACAGCATGAAAAAGGACATGGAAACTATCAGTAAGTGCCAGGAGGATATGAAGAATACAATTTCTGAATTGAAGAATACAGTAGAAGGAATCAACAGTAGGCTAGAGGAAGCAGAGGACCAGATCAGCGAGATAGAGGATAATGTAGACAAATACTCCAAGAGAGTACAAGAGAATAAAAAAAGGCTGAATAAGACTGAAGAGGCGTTAAGAAAGCTAAAGGACAACATGAAACGTAACAACATCCGTATCATAGGGATACAAGAAGGAGAAGAGAAACAAGGAATGGAAAACCTGTTCAAAAAAGTCATGATAGAAAATTTCCCTAACATGATGAGTGAAAGCGTTAATCCAGTTCAGGAAGCACAGAGGGTCCCAATGAGGATCAACCCAAACAGACCAACACCAAGGCACATCATTATTAAAATGGCTAATTTCAAACATAAAGAAAGAATCCTAAAAGCATCAAGAGAGAAAAGACAAATAACATACAAACGGGCTCCAATAAGGCTATCGAATGATTATTCAACAGAAACAATTCAAGCCAGAAAGGAATGGCAAAAAGTATTTCAAGTCATGGTAAACAAAGGCCTACAACCAAGAATACTCTACCCAGCAAGGCTCTCATTCAAGATAGAAGGAGAAATAAGGAGCTTCCCAGACAAAAAAAGTCTAAAAAAATACATCTCTACCAAACCAGCATTGCAAGAAATGCTAAAGGGTCTGCTCTAAAAATAAGTAAACAAATAAAATGAAGAAACAGAGAAAGCCAAAGAGGAATACAGACACAAAGGGAGAAAATGGCAATGAATAAGTATCAATCAATAATAACCTTAAATGTAAATGGATTAAATGCACCAATCAAAAGACATCGGGTAGCCGAATGGATAAGACAACATGATCCACATATATACTGTCTTCAAGAGACCCACCTCAGAACAAAAGATCGACACAGATTGAGAATGAAGGGATGGAAAACTATATATTAAGCAAATGGACATGAAAAAAAAAGCTGGAGTAGCAATACTGATTTCAGACAAAATAGATTTTACAATGAAGGACATAAAAAGGGACAAAGATGGACATTTCATAATACTTAAGGGAATAATCCATCAAGAAGAAATATCTCTGATAAACATATATGCACCCAACATAGGAGCTCCAAAATATATAAGAAAAATCTTGGAAGACTTTAAGAAAGACATAGACAGCAACACACTAATAGTAGGGGATTTTAATACCCCACTATCAACAATGGACAGATCTTCCAAACAAAAACTCCCCAGAGATGTTGTGGCATTGAACAACACTCTAGAGGAAATGGACCTAATTGATGTATACAGAGTCTTTTACCCCAAAGAAGCAAAATACACATTCTTTTCAAATGCACATGGATCATTCTCCAAGATAGACCACATGGTATGTCACAAGACAAGCCTCCACAAATACAGGAAAACTGAAATCATACAAAGTACCTTCTCAGATCACAATGGTTTGAAACTAGAAACCAAATTCAAGGGAAAAACCCAAAAATTCTCTATCTCATGGAGAATGAATAACATGCTTTTAAGCAATTAAGGGGTCAACAATGAGATCAAAGATGAAACCAAAAAGTTCCTGGAAACAAATGACAATGAATACACAACAGCCCAAAACCTATGGGATACAGCAAAGGCAGTTCTCAGGGGGAAATTTATAGCAATACAGGCCTTCCAAAAAAGGTTATAAAAGAAGTTTATAAAAACAACCTAACCACAAAGCTGCAAGAACTAGAGGAGCAACAACAAACAAAGCCCAGAGCAAGTAGAAGGAAGGAAATCATCAAGATCAGAGCAGAACTAAATAACTCAGAGATTCAAACTACAATTCGAAGAATCAACAGGTCCAGGAGCTGGTTCTTTGAAAAAATAAACAAAATTCACAAGCCCTTATCCAGACTCATCAAGAAAAAGAGAGAGAGGACCCAAATAAACAGAATCAGAACTGACAGAGGGGAAATCACAACTGATATCTCAGAAATACAAAAGATTGTAAGAAATTACTACAAACAACTCTATGACAAACAATATGTCAACCTGGATGAAATGGACACATTTCAGGAAATGCATAATCTACCAAAACTGAACTCAGAAGAAGCAGAAAGCCTGAATAGGCCAATAACAACAAGTGAAATTAAAGAAGTAATCCAAAATCTCCCAAAGCACAAAAGCCCTAGTCCAGATGGCTACACAGGTGAATTTTACCAAACATTTAAAGAAGAACTAACTCCTATCCTCCTCAAACTATATCAAAAAATTCAGGAAGATGGAAGACTCCCAAACTCTTTCTATGAGGCCAATATTATTCTAATCCCAAAACCAGGGCAAGATAAAACTAAGAAAGAAAGCTACAGGCCAATATCTCTGATGAACATAGATGCAAAAATTCTCAACAAAATATTGGCCAATCGGATTCAGCAATATATTACAAAGGTCATACACCATGGTCAACTGGACTTCATCCCAGGGATGCAAGGATGGTACAACATTCGAAAATCAATAAATGTAATACACCACATCAACAAATTGAAAGATAAAAACCATAGGATCATATCAATAGATGCTGAAAAAGCATTTGATAAAGTGCAGCAACCATTCATGATAAAAAACCCTCAGCAAAATGGGAATAGAGGGAGCATACCTCAACATCATGAAGGCCATCTATGAGAAACCTGAAGCCAACATCATACTTAATGGAAAAAAACTGAAAGCTTTCCCCCTAAGATCAGGAACGAGACAAGGCTGTCCACTTTCTCCACTTCTATTCATCATTGTCTTGGAAGTTCTAGCTATAGCCATCAGAGAAGAAAAAGGAATCAAAAGTATCCAAATTGGAAAGGAGGAAGTCAAACTGTCATTATTTGCAGATGATATGATAGTGTACATACAAAACCCGATTGGCTCCACCAAAAATTTACTCAACGTAATAAGCAAATTTAGCAAAATAGTTGGGTATAAAGTCAATATCCAGAAATCAAAAGCATTTTTGTATACCAATAATGAAACAACAGAAAGAGAAGCAAAAAAAAAAAAAAAAAAAATTCCATTTACCATAGCAACAAGAAAAATAAAGTACCTAGGAATCAACTTAACTAAGGAGGTAAAAGACCTGTACTCAGAAAACTACAGAACAATGAAGAAAGAAATCAAGGAAGACACAAATAAATGGAAGCATATACCATGTTCGTGGATGGGAAGAATTAACATCATTAAAATGTCCATACTAACCAAAGCAATCTACAGATTCAGTGCAATCCCAATTAAAATACCAATGACAGACTTCACAGAAATAGAAAAAATACTTCGAAAATTTATATGGAGCCAAAAACTCCCACGAATAGCCACCACAATCTTGAGAAAGAAGAACAAGGTAGGAGGAATCACAATACCGGACTTCAAACAATACTACAAGGCTACTGTCATCAATACAGCATGGTACTGGCATAAGAATAGACATATAGATCAATGGAACAGAATAGAGAGCCCAGAAATTAACCCAGGACTCTATGGTCAACTCATATTTGACAAAGGGGGAAGGAACATCCAATGGAGTCAAAACAGTCTCTTCAACAAATGGTGTTGGGAGAACTGGACAGCAACATGCAAAAAGATAAAACTAGACCACC
>PVIW01009717.1:0-49810 GCA_004026585.1 Noctilio leporinus | reverse complement strand
TCAGGTGCTTGAGATTGGCAGCAATCCCTTTCCTGATGCTGCCTCTTTTTCTTGGTCAGGACTTTACAGTCTATAGTCTATATTCTAGCCGGTCTTGGCGCGTGGCAGGGCCTCTGATTGTCACAGTAGGGCTGATTCTGAGTGTTCGCCCCCAGGTAGGCTGGGCCTTCCGCAGCCTGGCTGGGTTTTAGGGCTGCCGATGTTCTGGAGCCTGGCAGAGTTTCCTGCTCAGGACAGCCCCCAGCACTTCTGCAAGGCAGACCGCAACTTTGCCGGTCCCTGTGACGACTGGCCCCTCCCCTGCAGTTCCGGGAGGAGGCCTGGCCTGTCAGTCAACACTGTCCGGGGTCCGCCTACACTGTCCCGCCCTTCCGGGACGAGCACCACGCCTCCAAGCCAATCAGCTCTCCGCAGAGTCCTTTACGAGGCCTCTGTGATGAGCCCCTCCCAGGTGTGGGCGGCGCAGCCTTTGTCTCCGGCAATGGCGGGTCGCCCGCCACAAGTTCCCGGCTTGCCGGCTCTCCGGCTCACCTTTTGGATTTTCCCGCGGAGCCTGGGGGCCTGTGTGGTTGCGCCGGGCTGGGCCTCCCCCCCCCCCTCGCAGGGGCTTCTAGCTGCTGTTTCCCCAGCGGCCCAGCAGCTCCGTTTATCGGCCCTCTTGGCGCCCCGGCCGGTGCACTTCCCGCTCCCCCGCTCCGGCTTCCCGCAGGATTCTTCTCCTCCGCCTCTAGCCCCGCGCGCCGCGAAACCTCCTCTCCCTGTTGCCGGGGTGAGTTTCTCACACAGTCCCTCCCCTGCAAGAGTTCAATTCCGGGTTCCCTACGGCGTTTGCCCTCGCCACCCGCACTTCACTGCTGAGACTTCCAGTCGCCAGGGAGCCTGAAACTGGCCCCAGTCAAACGCGCCCCTCTGGGCAGAGCCGCCCCTGCCCAGAGTCGACCTCGGCCCGCTGGCCGGTCAGTCAGGAACGCCTCACCTACTGTCCTGCTGGCCTCCTCTGCCTCTGGGCTCTGCTCCCCTGTGTCCAGATGCTGTCCGTTCCAATCCCTAGGGTCCTGAAGACGTCTCACGCTCCTTATCCTGTCCTCTAGCTGCTTTGGTACTTGAGAACACCATCAGCACTGCTCTCTACTCTGTCGCCATCTTCCCTCTAAATGCACATTTTTTATGTTCATTTTAACAAAGGAGGCAAGAGCATACAATGGATTAAAAACAGCTCTTCAATAAATGGTGTTGGGAAACCTGTATTGGTTCATGCAAAAAAATGAAGCTAGGCCACCAACTTAAACTATGCACCAGAATAAAAACAAAATGGATAAAAGACTTAAATATAAATTGTGATACAATAAAAATCCTAGTGGAAAACATAGGCAGTAGAATTTCAGATATCCCACATAGCAATATTTTTGCTAATACACCTCTGAGGGCATGGAAACCAAAGGAAAATTAAACAATGGGACTATATCAAATTAGAAAGCCTCTGCACAGGTAAAGATCAAAATAAAATAGGAAATGAATATATGGGAGAACATATTGGCCAATGATACATGAGACAAGGGCTTAATCTCTAAAATATTTAAAGAACTCATATGACTCAACACCAGGAAGACAAACAATCCAATTATGAAATGGGCAAAGGACCTGAATAGACCCTTCTCCAAGGAGGACATACAGATGGCCCATAAACATATGAAGAAATGCTCAACATCATTAGCCATCAGAGAGATACAAGTTAAAAGCTCCATGAGATATCACCTCACAACTGACATAATGGCTATTAATCAACAAAAAAAGAGTGCAGGTGAGGATGCAAAGAAAAGGGCACCCTATGTACTGTTGGTGAAAATGTAGACTGGTGCAGCCACTGTGGAAAACTGTATGGAATTTCCTCAAAAAATTAATAATGGAACTGCCTTTTCACCCAATTTTTCCATTGCTGGGAATGCATCCTAAGACTGTCAAAACACCAATTCAAAAGAACTTACATATGCACCCCTATGATCATAGCAGCGCTAGTTATAATAGCCAAGTGCTAGAAACAGCCTAAGTGCCCATAAATGGACAAATGGATTAAAAAAAAAAAAAAAAAGTAGTACATTTACATAATGGAATACTACAAAGTAGTAAAACATAAGGGATTCTTGTCTTTTACAACAGCATAGATGAACTGGAGATTATTATGCTAAGTGAAATAAGCCAGTCAGTGAAAGACAAATACCATATGATCTCACTTATAAGTGGAATCTAATGAACAAAATGAACTAAGGAGCAAAATAGAACCAGAGACATAGAATCATGGAATAGGCTGACAGCTGTAAGAGAGGAGAAATGCAAAGACTGGTTGAAAGAAGGTGAAGGGATTAGTCAAATAACATACCTGTGGAAAGGGACAGTGGTGTGGGGATTTTCTACGGAAATGGATGGTGAGCTGGGTGGATATGGGTAAAGAGAGGAAAATTGGGGCAAATGTAATGGCATAAATAATAAAACATTTAAATTAAAAATTAAATTAAATTAAAAAGCACCTGAGTTTGGACTGAAATATCATGCTACTAGTTAGTACTGCCATCTAGTGACTTACATAACCAGTCAGCTAAGACCATAAACGTTAACTATTCAGACATTTAAATAAATCAAGTGCATAAATATCCAATTTTCTGCAAGTTACATTAGCTCCTTATTTATGTGCAGCTTTTTAATGAGAAAAGTGCTAATAAAATTTCTTTTAAAAATAACATGTTACTGGTACTGCAGTGCACAGCTGTTTTGCAGGATTACAGCATTTGTTTTAATTTTGCAAAGTGTTTAACTATTTCTAGTAGATACCTAAATTTTGATATTTATTGATACATGGTGACATCTCTTTTTCTGCACCAAGAAGAAAAAGGGATGTGTTGGTGCCATCACAGAATTATTCTGAATTTGTTAGAACATTGCCAGTATATCTTTGCTCAAGCAACCAAATACCTGCCCCTCAGTGACAGTCATCAAGAAGTTGGAATCTGAACAAAATGCCATCATTCTCACTTGACTTCTCAGACATGTCTACCTCCTGCCCAAGTAGTATTGTCAGTGGAAATGGAACAGGAGATCATGCTGTGTCCTGTGAAGTGCTCTCTGAAATCAATGTATTGTCATTGATGGTTTATGTAGTAATGCTAGGATTCAGCATGTGACATGAGGCCTGCAGCCTGTATGCTACTTAAGACATGTAGCTTAGGAGACCAATCCTGAGAACCTAATAATGAGAAAGCAAATGTTTTTGCCCAATAGTTCATAAATCTGGAGTCTATTTTTAATTTTTTTTCTTATGTCATGCTTTTTAATGATAGTTTAAAAAGTTATCATATAATTTTTCTCAAATACTACCAATTTTTCTAAATGTAACATTTCATCATTTCCCTTATTTTAAAGAATAAAGTAATAAATAAAGCAAAAGCAAAACCTGGAGTCCCCAAATGTCTAAGGCATTGTGCTTTTTTTTAAATTTGATTCACTAAAGAAAGTCAGGACCCTCTTGTGTGCTTGCAGCACTCTGTCTTACTGTCTAGGAGTATTGAACACAATAGTAATTTATTTCAGTTAAACATCTGATACATGTCCAGCCCTTCTGGACCTTAAGAGCAGGATGGAGAGCACCTGCCTGGGCCATCTCTCCCACCCTGGAGTCTAGCATGTCTTACATAGTAAGCATTCAAAACAAAACTTATTGAATGAAAAAATATAAACAAATGCCTGAAGATTAACCTTAAAATTATTTCTTCTGTACATCACCACTGTGTATTATAAAGCACACAAAAAAATGTCTATCTGAATCATTTTTCTAAACCTTAGCTCCATTAACCCAACTTCTCCACAAAGATTTATTAAACCTTACCCTAGCCACTTGATCCTTTTGTGCATAAGTTGGTAACTTGTGAAATAAAAGTATTATAGTGAAAGAGTGATCCTATTTTATCTATCTTATATTAGTTATGCTTTATTTCTGTTCCATAGCTTAGTGTTTTGGCCAGAACTAAAAGAATAATGTTTAATAACAATGGTAGAAAGATGAGACAGTAGGTTTTAAAAAACCAGTGTGAGAGGCCATTTGAAACACACTGTTTCCAATGCTGTATTGTCAGAGTTCTTTTTGAGGAGTATTCTTTTTGAGGAGGCTAAGATATTTCAAAGTCTTAAAGTCTAAGATCAAAATGAGAAAAAATGAATAAAGCAAAAGCATAGTTCATTTTAAACAAGCTGCTATTTTAACCTTTAAACGTAAATGTTGAACTATAGTATAGCAATAAAAATCATTTGAGGGCTAGCAATTAGGTGAAAGGCAGAGATGATCACATAGCCTTCTAGGATAATAATTTGCAGAAAAGCCCATGGATTCAATGTTTAAGTACTTTTTAAATATTTGATCAATGTAATCTTTCTGTTCATTTTAATGGTGATGTTAATATTAGGCTATCTGAATCCTTTGATATAATGCTAGTTATTAATTTCTAAGCCATGCTTGGCAGATGCCCATGTCTGCATTTTGAGATATAATTATGTGAACCCACTCTTTAGCAACCAAGGCCATACATTTAAATTACAGGTTAAAGTAGTAGCTTTAGGAAATAGTTATTTTCAAAATCTAGGGTTTCTTTTTAACGATGAATAAAGGAATGCTTTGTCCTTACCAAGCCACTCTTATTTTTTGTTCATGTACTTTCTGGTATTTTCCAGATGCTCTACAAAGGGCTTAACAACTTTAAATAATTTTCTTTTCATCAATTACTTCACAAGGGAGGCCAATTCTAAACAACTTTTATAATCACTCACTACTTCTAGGAGCTGGATGAAATTCAAATTCCTTCATAGCTCAAACAGCCTGCCTGGTCTCTGCTCAGTGGGCATATATACAAAGTAGCCATGGATCAGAGAGAGGCCCAACTACCAATAGCAAAGGTTAAATCTAAGCCCCTGATGTAGAATTATCAGGGTGACCAAAGGCTCAATAGGAAAAATTTCAATCAGAAAGGAAGCAGTCATTTTTGTCATAGAAATAGGTATGTGTTGTGCATACAAATTTACTTGCCTTGCTCAAATATCCAGCAACACTAAATTTATGGAACTCCTTATTCATCACTGAAGTCTTGTACATAATATAATCTCTAAAGAAGTCCTTTTTTGTTAAATGAAGTGCAGCAATGTGTCCTGCCCGTAGGATTTTCTGCTGTAGAAATAATAGGTGGAGTAACAACAGCCAGATGGGGACCTAGGAGATCCCAGACCTTGTACTTCACACCAAAACAATGATTTAACAAGTTCCAGGAAGAAATAGCTGAGAGCTGGAGAGTCCAATTGAGAAACTGTGGCCACCCAGTGGCAAAAAAGAACCAAGGATAATCATATAGAAGAGGTAGAAAGAACAGTTTTTTTTTTTACCTGCATCACCTCATCCCCAGGCTAGCACAGCACAATGATAACACAAATTTCTTCAGTCTTCAGTCCCCCTCCACCAACCCAGGCATGTGGAGGGTATAAAGAGCAAGAGCATTCCAATAGGACTCTCACAGTCTTCACCAATGAGGACCCTCGTTTCTGGAGCCCCCAGGAGCCCAAGTTGTCAGAGCTATTGTAGTCCCTACCTTACCACTCTACTATGTACTGCACCCCCCACCCTCCAGTCAACATCACTATGACCCTCAGGACCCAGTGCCACCACCCAGCCACTGGACCCAAAGCCCCCATGTATGACTAAACCAGTGCCCACATGTGCCCCTGGACAGGCACTGCTATGCTCTCCCCAGAACTTGTGCTCTTACGTGCTCCTGAATCCTGTGCCTTGGACTCAGTGCCACCTTGTCACAGAGTGGGAGAAGCCAAATCCCCACTCTGCAGTTTGGGGTGGGACACACTGAAGTAAGCCATTTTTCCTGAGAGAAGTACTTTGCATATTTATGGCTGGTGACTATGCAAATGACTGGAATATACCTTTTACCCCGAGAAGACGGGAGGGCTTTTTGACCATAGGATGGTGATGAAAGAATTTACTGGGCTACATGAGATTTCATAGCTGTCCATGGGTTGTCACCTGACCACTGAGTCACAGGCTGCTATTACAGCTTAAAATAGGGCAGGAGACACATGGTCACTCTCTCTCACATGGATGGACATGCAGAAAGACATGTGGTCTCTCTGTTCCCTGGGATGAACATGCAGACAGGGATTGGTTCACTCCCCAGGATGGACGCATAGACAGACAGCCACCTAAGAACTCACCTGGTTTGAGAAGTGGGAAGCAAAGGGAAGCAAGGGAGACATGCAACTTGCACAGAGATAAGGAATCACCTGTGGTATAAGAGTTGGGGAGTATGTGCAAGACCCTCCCCTAATTGGGTACAGCAGCTGCTGAGAACTTTGAATTTATAACTAGAATGCTAAGCTGTGTGAACTGCTGTGTTTCTGAAATATGGTACTTTTGCTTGTCTGTTTTAAAGCTAGCCTAATTGGGAATTACTATATATGTTTTGGGTGTCTATAAAAGGGAGTGGAATTTAACGGCATGATTGCACCTTTAATATAAATCTATATACCCCTCAAATAGACAAAATACCTTTTTTTCCCCACCAAACTCTGTTCTTGAGTCATTCCTGGCAGAGGGCAAATAGAAAACTGGGGACACACCACCCCCCAACCCCCTGCCGCAAGGGACCTGTTCCAATCTTACATCCCAACCAGTCATAGATCACATTCCCACCCACAGATGCAAGTCTTCCCCTACTGAAGCCAGTACGTCAAGTCTGGAGGACATGGCTACTTCTTTTCATGGGCAGACACTGATGCATGGTTACATAAAACACAAAACATCAGGAAAATATGACAACACTAAAGGAACGCAATACATTTCCAGTAACCAACCCCCTAAAATGGAGATCTACGTATTGCCTGACAAAGAATATAAGATAATTATTTTAAAGAAGGTTAGTAAGTTTCCAGAGAATACAAACAACACAATGAACTCAGGAAAACAATACGCAAAGTTCAATGAAAGGATAGAAATCATAAAAAAGAACCAAACATAATTCAGTTTCTGATTAGGGTTCTCTTCTTGACTTGAAAATAGTGTCCTCACTGGCTTCTGTTTCCCTGTGGAGAGAGAAAGAGAGCCCTGGAGTGTCTCCTCCTTGTCTTATAAACACATCAGTTCTAACAGTTCTGGGCTGCATCCTATGACCTCATTTAACATTCAGTAACTTCCTAAAGGTCCTATTTCCAAATAGAGTCAAATAGAAGGTTAGGGCTTCAACATATAAATTTTAAGGGGATATGATTTATAACATTCTGACCCCCAAAATTCATGTCCTATTCACATGAAAAATACATTCAGCCAATCCAACAACCCAAAAACATTTTAATATATTTCAACATCAATTTCAAGTCCAAGATATCATGTAAATCAGGCATGGATAAGATTTAGATATGATTCATCCCGGGACTCAATTTCTTTCCTGCTGTGGACCTGTGAAAGCAGGTAAGTTATGCACTTCCAAAAATACAATGGTGGGACAGGCACAGGCGAGGAACTCCCATTTCAAAACGGAGAAGCAGGAGAGAAGGGGCGGAGGACAGGTCCCAAAGAAGCCCAAAACCTAGCAAGGCCAATTTCAATAGATCTTAGGGTTGGAGGATGACTTCCTTGGGTTCAAACATTTGCCTATAAACCCACTGGGACAGGCGCTATACCCCCACTGCCCTGAGGCCATGGGCCCAACCCCTTCAGTCCTTTGTAAGGCAAAGAAACCAAGGAAGTGGGCCCACCTTCAGAAACTGAGGAGGAAACAGCCTCACTGCTGGGTCTATGGTGTTAGAGGTTGCCCTAGTAATCTTTGACTTGCCATTAGAGTCATTCTTCTATTTTACAGAATATAGAATGCTCCTTGCTGTAAAAGTCAATTGTCCCTTCCTGTAGAATCCCAGAAGCCTGAAAGTCTTTCTTTATTTTATCCTATCTCTGTTTTTCTTTTGTTTGCTTGTTTGTTTGTTTTCAGTTCAAACTAGCAGTGTCCTTGATCCCCTCTCTCTTCCTGGATTCTGCTGAGATGGTTGATTAGAATAGAATCCTGGGTAATCTATATAAAAATGATTATACAGACATACCCTTGGTATTCTCTCCAGAACATGCTTCCTTGTTTTTGTTTGTTTGTTCTGTTGTGGGTTTGTATTTCTTTGTTTTTTTTTTTGATGAAAAGCCTGATAATTTTCCAAATTTTTAAGTTCCTTTTGCTGAACAATACTTTTAATGTATCTCTCTTCTCACAATTTAAGTAGTAAAGAGAAACCAGGCCACACATTTTCAACACTTTGCTCACAGATATCCTCAGTAAAACATTCATCATTCACAAGACTAAAGACAAAGGAAATTTACAGAAACATTGTAGTACTTGAATTGAGGAAGTTTTCCCTCTGGGGGTACATGTTAATTATTCCAAAACTACAATATATATATTGTGGAATTGAACAATTATGTAAATAAATGGGAATGGTGGGAGCCAGGTATCTCATGGTTGGAAGAGGAGGTTATAGACAATCAACGGGAAAAAGCTAGAATGATTCATGTGGTAATGAATTAGAGTTCTAGACACAGTATAAATTTATGGTTAGCTTACAACAGATACAAATGGTTGCATAAAGCATTGGATATGTGCATATATACAAGTTAGCGGCAGCTGAGAGGATCTAAAGAAAATACCTGTGGAAGAAAAGGGGCCACATACTAAATGGGACAAGCTCTGGGGAGGCCTGAGTGGTGGCCTTACAAACTCAGAAACTTCAAGTAACCACATAGGATGATCTTAAATTAAACTTTCTAATTAAAAGCAGGTCATGGTGGACAGTCATTGTCCCAGGCTAACATCTTCCTTGACAAGTCAATCTTTACCTTCATTGAGCCTGTCATTATCTTTTTGCATCTAAGGTAACATCTCTGGAATGTAAAGGTGACCTTCCTTTTTACAAACTGCTCTGGGCACAACCACCACACCAGAGCAGAGGCCGCAATTGCCTCACTGATTGTGTTAGTTGTTGACTGTTAACTATCCCGTACCCACCTATGTAAAGATATGTGTCTATCCAACCTGAGGTTTATGAGTTTTGCTTTCTCCCTCTCCTCCATCTTCACCTCTCTAACCTATCTTCTGACGTATACTTGTTTAAAAAAGAGGTCATGAAACTCATAAGGCAAACAGTTAGGTAACAGAATCTCAACAATGGTGATGACAATGACTGTTGCTTCCCTTACTGGGTGGAGACAATGCCACGCGTGATGCTGGCTTTACTCACTTTATCTCATTTAATCCTTGCAACCGTACTTCATTGTAGGCACTGCTATCCTCGTGTTATAGGGGAAGGAACCAGTGTTTGGAGAGGCTAAAATACTTGTCCAAGGCTATCTAGCTAGCAAGAAATGGGGTTCAGTTTAAACCCAGTCTATGTGACTACAAAGGTAATATATAAGGTATAAAACTTTGAGAAGTGCTCACTTTGGCAGCACATATACTAACATTGGAACAATACAGAGAAGATTAACATGGCCCCTGTGCAAGCATGGCACACAAATCCATGAAGTGTTCCACTGAAAACACAAAACTTTGAGAAAAAAATCTTATTAAGCTTTGAAAAAATCTATTTTTTAAAAAAGTATATTTTATTGATTATGCTATGACAGTTGTCCCAATTTCTTTTCCCTTTGCTCCCCTTTGCCCAGTACCCACTTTCCCTCCAGCAATCCCACCCATCATAGTTCATGTCCAGGAGATGCATGTAAGTTCTTTGACTTCACCTTTTCCTATATTATTAACTTCCCCCTGTCTATTTTGTACCTACCAATTATGTTCTTAATCTCTACACCGTTTTTTCATTTCTCTCCCTTCCCTCTCCCAGCTGATAGCCCTCCAAATGGTCCAGAAATATCACTTTCTCTACAACCCCAAATTCTTAGAAAAAGAGGCAGCCTTAATTCTAACATGTGAGTTTAGATGATGATGGTTATGCCACTGGCAATTTCTTAGCACTTACAAAGTTTGCATTTGTTCTAAATAAAATAAGAACGCTGGCAAAAGTCAATTGGGAAGTTATTTGGGAAGTACTTTTTATATAGGCTAAATCATTACTTGACTGAATCCCACTGGTACAAGGCTACTGGATGTATGGGACTTTTTGTTGTTTTTTTTTTAGCTTAATAGGTGCCTATATAAAATGTTGGTTCTTTTGTTATAATTATGATGATGGTGTAGTGTCTTTTTTTTTTTTCTTTACTTCCTTTATTTTATAATTGTATTATTAAGCAAGATCATTTGAGGAGTAAGACCATGGATGATGAGAATAATAACATAGGTACCGGAAACATCAGTGGGGGAACACTTTGTAAAGTATCCGATTGTCTAACCACTATGCCGTACACTTAAAACCAATACAAAATAATATTGAAAGTAAACTGCAATTGAAAAAATTTAAAAAGTCACAATTTTCACATATGGAACTAATAGAAAAATTGCCCTGGCTGGGTAGCTTGGTTGGTTAGAGAGTCATCCCATACACTAATGTTGTGGGTTTGATCCCTGGTCAGGGCACCTACAATCAATCAGTGAATGCATAAATAAGTGGAACAACAAATCGATGTTTCTCTCTCTCCTTCCACTTTCTAAAATCAATGAATCAAAAATTAGAAAATAAATCAAACTTAACATGTATCAACACAAAAAGAATAGTAACAAATGCTGTTTGCCAGGCTTAATTTTAAGGGCTTTTCATATCTTTATTCATTCAGTTCTGATAGCAATCCTAAGAGGTAGGTAGGTGCTGTCTTTATGCCCTCTTTACAGATGAGAAACTGAAATGCACTGATGCATTTCATAACTTGCATGTTCTTAATTACTATGAATTACTATACTGTGCTCTGCCTTTTATAGAGCTAGTCTCCTACAAATCTACTTAACCAATTGAGAAGTCTTCCCTTGAAAACAACAGGATATGAAAATTCTTTAGTGAAGAAGGGAAGCCATGACTTGTAAGTCATTGAGTTGTCTATGCCTGCCCTGAATTTAACTTTGGATGAAGCCAGTTTTAAGTCGCTGGGGTACTGCAGAGCATAATAAAACGCACACATACATCTTGCATGGCTCTAAGTAAACAATCATGCTAATGATGATTGGAATTGTTTATATCAGTAGAAAAGATTAAAGAAAACCTCTATATGCTTTCATTTTTCTCAGCCATCTAAATCCCAAGTTTGTAAGCAATTTCTATCTCTTTATGACATTTTATTTCTGTATGAGAAAACAAGTACTTATCTCAGAAAATTGCTGTTTATATCAAGCACCCCAATAAAGTATCTTTAAGTTAAAAAAAAAAACAGATTTAATGTAACCCCATTTTGTCACTTCTTTTTATTGTAGTGTGTAAAATAAGGTACAAAACTGCCTTATTTTCTCAATCCATAGAGGTTTTGCTTCCCAGCAATGATCAGTTTGGCTCAAATAAGTTCATAAAAATTTGTACAGGTTTGGACATTTCTTACATTGACACACCCCAGTAGCAACAAGTATATCTACTTCCCAGATCCTGGTTTCTGATACCGTTCTCCAATAAAGAAAAGTACAGTTCCTTGGAGAAATGGCACAGGAAATACATGAAAGGAGCCTTTGAGCAACAAATAAGTAAGACTGTGTTAGACTATAACCCAAAGTATAAAATAAATATTCATAAATTCATATAGATATAAAGTGGTTAAATAAATACATTAATAGGGGAGAACTGACCTTTGCAAAATAATTAGAAATAATTTATAGAGGTACTTTACCAGATACTTCACTCTTGAGGAGTATAATTCTCCACTCCTTTCATGTGTGCTGTGCAGGCTTCCAAAGACTGCAGTCTGAATAGAGGGAAAAAAAGTAACTTTACAATGAAGAAATCTAGCAAACACAACCTCAGTCAGGTGATCACGTTAACAATGTAAATAATCTTGTAGCTATGAGGTACCTGATAAGGGGAGAATTGCACTTGATCTCTGTTATTTTCTTTTCTTTTCTTTTTGTTTGTTTGTTAATTTTTAGATTTTATTTATTATTTCCAGAGAGAGGGGAAGGGGGAGAGTGGCAGAGAGGAAGAGAAACATCAATGTATGGTTACCTTTCACCTGCCCCCATCTACGGACCTGGCTGGAGACATGGCTTGCAACCTGGTTAGGTGCCCAGGCTGGGAATTGAACCAGCAACCTTTGGGTTCACAGGCCGGTGCTTTATCCACTGTGTTACAAGCCAGGATGATCTCTGTTATCTTCTTCTCCAAAAGTCTTAATTCCAGTGTAATAGTAAGAAAAATGGGCAAATTCCAATGGAAGATTTTACAAAAGACCCTCAGTATTCCTGACAACTGTCACGGTCATCAGAAATAAAGGAATCACTGAAACTGTCATAGCCAAGAGGAACTTAGGGGTACATGATAGCAAAATGTAATATGGCATTCTTGATGGGATTCGGGAATAAACCAAAAAAAAATTAAGTAAAAACTAAAGAAATATAAGTAAAATGTGGACTTTAGTTAAAAATAATGTATCAATAGTAGTTCTTTAATTATAGCAAATGACCCAGACTGAGGTAAGATGTTAATAATAGAAGAAAATGAGAATGGTTATAGAGGAACTCTGTGCTATCTTTGTCATTTTTGTAAATATAAAATAATTCTAAGCTTAAAAAATTAAAGAATCAATTACAATCCTCCTCTTCAAATGAAAATGCATCTACCACAATTAAGCTTAAAAGGTAGATTTTAAAAGATATAGTAAACATTAATAACAACAATAATTAGAATTTTTCATAAAAGTTCTTTAGAAATATTTATGAATGACTAGAAACTCTTAGAAAGATACTTACCAGAGGTTTTCAATTCTATCACTACCTTGCCACATAAACTCAAATCTCTGCCACTCTGGGTAACATTTTACTCTGGTCTAGCATATTAAATTCATTTATGCATTCATTTTAAATGGTTTTATGTGTCTCATTATACTAACTAATGATAAGACTTAGGACATTTAAAAATGTATGCTTTAATGTTATACATAATGTTTTGGCATAATAATTCACTTATTATAATTGTAAATGAAGAAAACAAAGCCTGTGTGGATGAAATTGGTGCCCTTCCCCATTTGTAACAGGAGCTAGACCTGTCTTATTAACTCACATCTGAACACACATTAGTGCACCACTTATAAGTATTGGTACCTTGAATGTTAACCACAAAGAGTATTAACAAATCTACAATGAGTAAGGAATCACAAATTTCATCAGGCCAAAATTGTGTACCCAAAAATGTTAAAAGTTTCCTAGATATAGGTAAATTTCCCAACAAGGTATAAAGCACTAAGTCATTGTTCCATAGCTACATGGTCACTTAAATTTGGGGGAGACAAGGTAAGTGGAAAATGAATAAGTTAATCATAAAAAATGTTAATACTCAGAGTCACTGAGTAGTAAATAACTTGGAAGACATAAAGTTTATCTTACTTAAAATTTAACTTTTAGAATTTCTAAATTCTAAAAATAGACTATATACAATAGTCCTATTGTATATAGTCCTATTGTATATACTATTGTATATAGTATATCAAATAGAATTTCTAAATTCTCAATAATTTGATGAAAGCATACATATGTTATTTAGTGATACATCTGCATATAGTATTTTATTCAGTAGTAAAAGAAAGTATGAATAGAAATATGAAATGATGGAAGAGATTTATTTTAGTTTGTGGTTAGCCAGAAGCTAAGCAAAGATTATGCAGAACAAAATTCTGCAAAACAATAGATGTATATAGTATATCAAATAGAATAGGACTTAACTGCAATAATTTAGAAGTGATATAAAGATAAATGCAATTATCAATTACATGCATTCAATGTCAAAAATATGAGCTTACTTCTACTTATGAGGGGCTTTTCCAATAATGCTTTGATATGATTAATTGGCCTGTTCATTTGGGAAGGAGAAGACAATAATTCAAAAGTGAGCTAATGTTTTCTCTATAGAGTCAAAGATCACAATTATGACAAAAAATGAGGGCCTTTATTTTATGGAGAAATTAACACAGCTCTCTAAGGCTTTGTACATGACCAGCAATTTTAAGAATTGTTGAAATATTCAACAATTCAAACAAGAAGCTTTTGACATTTATTTATACTACTGTAAACTGGTAGCAGATAAAATCATGAAAGCTGAGGATCTCACTTATACTGAAATTATTGGCATTGACTCAGACAATTTCTTGAGTGTTAATTGCCCCCTTACTCACACTTTCATTCTCCAGGTGCTACTCTATGTTCTTCAGATGACAATAATTAGAATTTTTCATAAAAGTTCTTTAGAAATATTTATGAATGACTAGAAATTCCTAGAAATATACTCACCAGAGGTTTTCAATTCTGGACGATATTTAGAAGGATTAGCTCTGCTGCTTAGTGGGATCCTAGTTACTTTTTGTGTCCTTAAATAAGGTTAAACTACACAGGGTTTGTAGTATGCTTCATTTTAACTCTCCATCTTCCTGTTAAACCCACTGAGCTCTCTTCATATGCCCACAACTGTATTTTTGCTGTGGTTTTCAGCTTTGCCCTCTGTTTTCTACCACTGAGACTTGATTGCTATTTCTGTATATAAATGCATTCTGTACAGAAAGATGCTTTCTCACCCTAGTACCACATGTAGTAACCTGTGAGAATTTGGTTAGGTGCTGATCAGAATTTCTACTATGACCAGTGAAAGAAATGAGGTACTAACTTCATTTGTCTGGATACTGAGAAGTGTTCCTTTGATCTCCATACCATTCTGAGACTGGACTGCATGGTTCACAACTTTAGAAGTGTTATAATTATTTATTTGACATTTAAACTTTATTTTCATGCTCACCTCAGCAGAACATATATTAAGTGGAACAATACAATGATTAGCATGGCCCCATACAAATTCGTGAATTGTTCCATATTTTGTGCAGTACCCCAGTGGTCATCCTCACATCCTTTGCTGATTAGCACATTTGCAAACTTTCTTTTCCAAAAGAAATTATTTGTTCCATATTTTGTGCAGTGCCCCAGTGGTCATCCTCACATCCTTTGCTGATTAGTACATTCGCAAACTTTCTTTTCCAAAAGAAATTATTCTTATCTGATTGTTCAGAAGTGCTGCCTTAGTTTACATGAGAGACAATATATGGTAAGACACACACAAAATTATGTTTTGTTGGTAATATAGAGATCTTGCCAGGATGCAGCTGCTTAAATAGAAACTATAACCTCCAATTAACCTTGTATTCAGATGTGTCCCAGTGACATCATTACCAAGGGCAACATTATCCTGCACTTATAATCTGCCTTTAAAACTCATTACCTCTAAGTCAGCTTGCCTGAGGGAAGGACCCACCAAAGAGCAACACAACAAGCACAATCCAAGTAAAATCAGATAGCCAAATAAATGCCATAAAGGGCATCCCAAGAACATCAAGTTCAGGAGATCAAGGAGGCTGCACCACTGAATCCCACAGGTCTCCTACCACAAAAAACCCATGCCACCAAGACAGGAAGTCAAAGCAGACCAATCTAAGAAACAGAAACAAATAAGAAAGGTTGCCTAAAATGGGGAGACAAAGAAACAACCCCCCACTGCAAGTAAAAAAAGAACTTCCAGAAAGAGTATTAAATGAAATATAGGCAAGCAAACTATCACACATGGAATTCAAAATAATGAGTATAAAGCTCAATAAGCTCAGTGAACTCAAAGGAAACTACAAAAACTCCAGGGGAACTACGAAGAACTCCAGGGAAGCTACAATGAATTTACTGAGAACTATACCAGCATTAAAAAGAATATAGAAACTAGCAATAAGATCCAAGAGGAAATGAAAAATACAATTTCTTAATTGAAGAACATAGCAGAAGGACTGAAAAGCAGGTTAGAGGAAACAGAGATTCAGATCAACAAATTGAAGGACAGTGTAGAAAAAAATTCCCAGACAGTACAACAAAATGAAAAAAGACTGAATAAGAATAGAGTTTTTACCCTGGCTGGTGGCACAGTGAATAAGGGGCCAGTCTGTGAACCCAAAGGTCACTGATTCAATTCCCCAGACAGGGCACATAGCCAGGTTGCAAGCCAGGTCTCCAGCCACGTCCTTAGGGGGAGGCAGGTGAAAGGCAACCATACATTGATGTCTCTCTCCCTATCTGTCTCTCCCCCTACCCCTCTCTCTAAAAATAATAAATAAAATCTTTAAAAAAAAAGAATAGAGTTTTTAAGAGAGCTGCAGGATAACATGAAATGTAATAATATCCATATCATAGGGATACCAGAAGGAGAAGAGAAACAAGTAATGGAAAACCTGTTCAAAAAAATAATGATAGAAAACTTCCCTAACATGATGAGTGAAAACATTACTCAAGTTCAGGAAGCACAGAGGGGTCCCAAGGAGGATGAATCCAAACAGACCCACTTCAAAACACATTATAATTAAAATGGCAAATTTCAAAGAGAGAAGCCTAAAAGCATCAAGAGAGAAACAGCAAATAACATATAAGGGGGCTCCAATAATGTTATCAAATAATTATTCAACAGAAACAATACAAGCCAGAAGGGAATGGCAAAAAAATTGTTCCAAGCAATGAATGAAAAAAAAAAAAAAAAGGCCTACAACCAAGACTATTCTACCCAACAAGGCTCTCATTCAAAATGGAAGGTGAAACATGAATTTACCAGACAAAAGAAGGCTAAAAGAATACATTCCCACCAAACCAGCATTGCAAGAGATGCTAAAGGGTCTGCTTTAAGATGTTGTAGAAACAGAGAAAGACAGAGAGGAACACAGAGAAAAAATGACAATGAGTAAGTACCTATCAATAATAACCTTAAATGTAAATGGATTAAATGCATCAATCAAAAGACAAAGGGTAGTGGAATAGATAAGAAAACAGGGCCCACATATACTCTGTCTATAAGAGACCCACCTCAGAACAAAAGATTGACACAGACTGAAAGTGAAGGGATAAAAAAATATTTCAAACAAATGGATATGAAAAAAAAAAAGCTGGGACAGCACCACTTATATCAGACAAAATAGATTTCACAACAAAGCCCATAAAAAGGACAAAGAAAGACATTTCATAATACTTAGGGGAACCATCCATCAAGAAGACATAACTCTAGGCCCTAGCTGGTGGCACAGTGGATAAGGCACTGGCCTGCAAACCCAAAGGTCTCTGGTTCAATTCATAGCCAGGGCACATAACCAGGTTGCAAGCCAGGTCTCCAGCCAGGTCCATAGCTGGAGGCAGGTGAAAGGCAACCATACATTGATGTTTCTCTCCCTCCCTTCCTTTCTCCCTTCCCTTCTCTCTACAAATAATAAATAAAATCTTTAAAACAAAAAAAAAAAGAAGAAGAAGAAGAAGAAGAAGCTATAACTCTTATAAACATAACAGCACCCAAATATATAAGAAAAATCTTGGAGGACTTCAAGAAGGAATAGGATAGCAGCATAATAATAGTAGAGGATTTTAATACCATATTTTATCAACAATGGACATATCTTACAAACAAACAAACAAACAAAAAACATCAAGGATATTGTGGCATTGAACAACTCCAGATGAAATGGACTTAACTGACATATACAGAACATTTTCACCCCAAAGAAGCAAAATACACATTCTTTTCAAATGCACATGGAACATTCTCAAAGATAGACTACATGGTAGGATACAAAATAAGCCTCCACAAATTCAAAAAAATTGAAATTACATCAAGCGTCTTCTCAGATCACAATAGCTTGAAACTAGAAATCAACATCAAGGGAAAAAATGCAAAACATTCAAATTCATGGGGTCTCAATAATGTACTATTGAATAAATATTGGGTTAACAATGAGATCAATGAAGAAATTGGAAAGTTTCTGGAAACAAATGAAAGTGCCCCATACCTATGGGATACAGCAAAGGCAGTCCTCAGAGGGATGTTCATAGCAAGACAGACCTACCTAAAAAGGTTAGAAGAAGCTTATACAAACAATCTAAACATAAAGCTACAAGAACTAAAGGAGCAATAAAAAACAAAACCCAGAGCAAGTAAAAAGAAGGAAATAATCAAGATCAGAGCAGAATTAAATGACATAGAGACTAAAAGAATAATTCAAAGGATCAATAAATCTAAGAGCTAGTTCTTTGAAAAGATAAACAAAATTGACAAGCATTCAACCAGACTCATCAAGAAAAAAAAGACCCAATTAAATAAAATCAGAAATGAAAGAAAAGAACTCACCACTGATACAATGGAAATACAAAGGATTGTAAGAAATTACCATGAATAGCTATATGACAAAACATTTGACTACCTGGGTGAAATGGGAAAATTTCTGAAAACATAATCTTCCAAAACTGAATCAAGATGAAGCAGAAAGCCTGAATAGACCAATAACAACTAGTGAAATTGAAGCAGTAATCAAAAAACTCCCAGAGCACAAAGCCTTGGACCAGATTGCTCCCCAGGTGAATTTTACCAAACATTGAGGAAAGAACTAACCCCTGTCCTTCTCAACCTATTCCGAAAAAATACAAGAAAAGGGAAGATTCTCAAACTCTTTCTATGAGGACAGTATTATTGTAATCCCAAAACTATGTCAAGATACAACAAAGAAAGAAAACCATAGGTCAATATCACTAATGAACACAGATGCTAAAATTCTCAACAATATAGAATACATGCAATTAAGTGGCAAAATTTTAGTAAAATAAACAATATACCACAAAAGTGTTATATTTTGAAATAAATTTATTCTTATATGTAAGTACATAAACATAGTCATTTTTTTAATTATTAAAAAAAGTATCCATTTGCTTCAATAATAGACTCAATTCAACTTGGGAATCTTGAGCATACTTTAATTAACTTTTCTTTATCCATGAATATTATCACGTTTTCAACCTTAGCTTTAACAGCTTCTTTATTGGAATGAGGTTGTTTATTAACTTCTCTCTCACAAATGCTCCATACATAATAGTCTAAAGGACTTGCATCTGTTGAACTAGGCAGCCAGATTTCCTTTAACTAGAATTCAGGAACATTGACAGTGAAAAATTCTTGCACCCTTTTGGTGTTATGTGCTGGTGCACCATCTTGTTGGAAGATAAAATGATGTCCATTTGTGACTTGCTTCATCCACACTACAACTACTTCTCTCAAAATATCAAGGTAAACATCAGCAGTCACCTTCAAGCCTGTGGGAAAAAATACAGGCTCATGATATCTCCTTCATTGGTGACAAGACCTAACACCATCACTGTAGCAGGAAATTTCATTTTCATGAAAATTGGGGCTTCATTAAGATTCTCACAGAGCCAGTGTTATTTCTCCTGTTGACTATTTGGTCCTGCTGAAAACTCTTTCCATTGGGAAAAAAAAAAATCAAAGGGTTTTTTCCTTTGGGAGTTTTCAATTTTGTTAACAGTTTCCTTGCTTTTTCAAAGCACCTTTCCTTTGTCTGCTGTGTCATAAACTGGCCTCTCCTAAGAAAATATGATCTGTATCTGATATCTTCAGCAATAATCTTGTGAACCATTGCATCTGACATCTGCAGTTCTCTTGCTATGGAGCGCATTGACTTTCCTGGATCTTCATTGATGATCTCCTGGATTCTGTGTACAATATCTGGACTTGTGCGATCCTTGGGTACCTTATGCATTTTTCCTGTTGGTGTGGCAACATCAGGATCAGCATCATACACCTTCTTCACGTTGTCAACTGTATGTAAAAGGAAGTCCACAATTTCCTTAGCAGTTCTCCCTGCATACAGCCCAGAGCTTATGGTTGCTCTAACATCGTATTCCTTTGACATGACAGTTCCTCTCAGAATTTAATACTTTCTATCTGAAACAATGATGTTAAATCATACCCTTGCAAACATAGTTTTTCAAAATTAGTAAGAAGCATGTGAAATAAGGAGATACAAAGTTATTGCCAATTTATCGTGCATACCCTGTATATTGGCAATTCTGATCCAGCAATACATTAAAAAAATCATACACTATAATCAACTGGAATTCATCCCAGGGGTGCAAGGATGGTATAATACTTGCAAATCAATAAACATAATATACCACATAAACAAAATGAAAGATAAAAACCATATGATCATATCAATAGATGCCAAAAAAGCATTTGATAAAGTATAGTACCCATTTATGATAAAAATGCTCAACAAAGTGGGTATAGCGGGAGCATATCTCAACATAATAAAGGCCGTATATGAGAAATCTGAAGCCAACATTGTTGCAAATATCCCAGTTTGTGGATGCCTCCCCTTTCATGGTGGCTACAGAAGCTGTCTCTTCTTGGGTCACCTCTCTTACTGGCAGTCATTTGTTGGTAAGGTTCTCATCCCATACTTTATGGTTTTCCTCTGAGGCTACATTGTGGTCACTCTCCTGATGAACAATTTACTAGTTCATTCATCCCTACCTCCTCATAGCCATGATATAAAAGAAAGTAGATATTATGATTCATGTTCTTCAGAAGATGCCATTACATGGGATACCAGTTCACATGCATTTAGATGGCTAACAAAAAAAGCAAAAGGAAAAAGAAAATAAGAATTATTGGTGAAATTTTTCATGAATTGCTGGAGGGAATGTACAATAAAATGTTGTAACCACTGTGGAAAATTATCAGTACCTCAAAAAGTTAAACATAGAATTACCATATAATCCAGCAATTCCCATTTAGGTATATACAGATATTTGTATACTAATATTCATAGCAGCCTTATTTGTACTAGCCAAGGGTAAAAACGACCCAAGTTTGCCTTGACAGATGAATGGTTAAATAAAATGTGGTGAATACATATCATGAAATATTATTCAGTTATAGAAAGAAATGAAAGTCTGGTACATGTGATAACATGTAGCATATAACCTTGAAAGCATGCTAGGTGAAATAAGACAAAGAACAAATATTACATGATTTCACTTACATGAGGATCTAGAATGGGCAAATTTATAGAGACAGAAAGTAGAATAGAGGTTACCAGGGACTGAGGGAAGAGAAAATTAGGGGTTATTTTTTAAATGGATACAGTCTCCATTTGGGATAATGAAAAAGTTCTGAAAATGGATAATAGTGATAGTCACACAGCATTGTCAATGTACTTAACTCCACTGAATTATACAGGTTAATTTAACCTTAAAACAGGTTAAAATAGTAAATTTTACTATACACATATATACATGCACACAAAATAATTGATAAGGGGGCAAACAAAGATTCTTCACTGGATGAAAGAAGGTGAAGGGGTTACCAGAGAATATATCAGCAGGAATTTATAGACAGACAAAAGTGTGGTGATGGCCAGAAGAAAGAGGGGGTGGGGGAAGCTGGGTGGAGGTGAGCAAGGGGGAAGAAATGGGAACATTTATAATAATGTCTCATTTTTTTAATTTAAAAAAATTAAAGGAATGACTCAGATCCACAAATATTGAGAAGGAATAATCTTCCACACATATGAAGTTTAAAAAGCAAGAATGATGTATATAGACTACTTTACCATTTATAAGGGAAAAAACATGAGTTTTTCATACAGACATCTGTACACACACTGGTGTATACAGAGAGATTCTCTAAAAAGATACTCAAGAAACTGATAACTGTGGCATGCTGTGAAGTGAGGGATGGTGCAGGAGAGCAATTTACATTCAATTTTACTTAGAACTGATGTATCACCTATAAAAAAACTAAAGTAGACTTGAAATAAAGTTGTAGGTATTTTAGGAAAATTAAACTGTCAGAAATGCATGTGATTGATTGTCTGGGGAAAGACTAGAATTAATGCTACCATTTAAATGATTGTCTATGTACTACAAACATGTGACAACTGGTATCTGAATAGAACTCTGGCACTGTAAAAGAAATTGAGAGGTATCTTAACTATTGATTTGTTAGATATATGGGGTGAAGAAGAAATGAAAGTACAAAGATAATAGAAAATTTTGGGATCTGGTTGACTAAGACATTGTCAATTCCTTAATTATTATGAATAAATAATAAAGAAAGTTCTCCGCATCCATAGATTCATTCCTCTAACATTTGTTATGTTGCCAGGCACTGGGGATACAGGGATGGTGAGGCACAGCCCCTACTCTCAAAACACAGTTTGTAGAGAAGAGAAATGTGAGTAGATACAGTAGAATGAAGTAAATACCTGAACAATCAGTGTAGAGAGAGCACAGAATAAAGGGTTGTCACAAAGACTGAGAAGAGGTTTCAAAGAGGACATATTTTTAGCACTGTTGTCAGGAGTGATCTAGAACCTCACTACACAGGGACAAAGGTATCAAGTAGAAGAAACATATGGTATTTTTCAGGAGTGTGAGAACATCAGGGTGTCTGAAGTGCATGTTTATCAAGTGCCTAAGAGGGTGGAGGAACATTAAGTCCCCCAGGTCCCTTAAATCAATGTATCCAAAGTAAGTTCATGATTTATGCA
This sequence comes from Noctilio leporinus, assembly GCA_004026585.1. Taxonomy (NCBI): domain Eukaryota; kingdom Metazoa; phylum Chordata; class Mammalia; order Chiroptera; family Noctilionidae; genus Noctilio; species Noctilio leporinus. Next base: position 27,258 of record PVIW01009717.1, on the reverse strand, counting down.
TAAAAACCAGCTGCTCCTGCTGACTAAATAATTAGGTTTTAGGCATCACAATCCTAAGCATGTCCTTTTGTGATGTATAGTTTTGATTATCTTGTTTTCTGTGCTAATGCCAACTTCCTCCCTAGGTGATTAATTTTTTCCCCTGAGGCCTTAAACTCCTACTTATTAATATCAGGCATTGGGAGAGGTGAATGACTTGTAAGAATAACAGTACTGTCTTTGTGATTCCAAGCAGGCTGAGGGAGAAGATTTAGCAGAAGAAGTTGCTTAAAAAAATACCTCCCTGAAAATAGAAGGCCCCAGTCACAGTGGATAGAGTGGTGAACATGCCCATGGAGTTCTCAGTTTTCTGCCTCATTGATAAGGTTGCAAAATTACAGTATTCAAATAATGAAATTAATACTTAGGCAACACATCAATCAATAATTGAAAGAACATAGAGATATAGGAAAACATACTCAGTAGATGGCTACTATGTGCAGCAAAAGGATTTTATCACACCTGGCATAAAAATGTTAATTTCCACAGTTCTCAGCCACTTTTTCCCTCTCACTCTCTTTTCTTTCTCTGTGTGCAAACAGCATGCACTAACACTGACATAGAATAGAAATCAGCAGACATATTTATGATAAAGACCTAGTTGTTGCAAATAGTACCCTAAGTATATTAACAGTAACATAATATTAATAGTGGATAATATTTGAAAAACTTACACTGTACTAATTACTGTTTTTTAAAAAATATTCACCAAAGGCCCTGGCTAGTGTGGCTCAGTGGGTTGAGTGCTGGCCTTCAAACCAAAGGGTCACCAATTATATTCCTAATCAGGGCACATGCCTGGGTTGCAAGCCAGGTCCCCAGTTGGGGGTACAAAAGGCAATCATACATTGATGTTCCTCATCCGGTCTTTCTCCCTCCCTTCCCGTGTCTCTAAGAATAAATGAAATTTTTAAAAATATATATTCATGCCCTGGCTGGTGTGGCTCAGTGGATTGGCACCAAGCCCGAGAACCCAAAGGTTGCTGTTTTGATTCCCCAGCCAGGGCACATAACCAGGTTGCAAGCCAGGTCTCCAGCCAGGTCTGTAGCTGGAGGCAGGTGAAAGACAACCATATATTGATGTTTCTCTCCCTCTCTGCCTCCCTCCCTGCCCTTCTCTCTGAAAAAAATTAATAAAATCTTTAAAAATATAAAAAATAAAAATGAATAAAAGTATATATTCACCACAAACCTTTGAGGTAGGTACCATTATTACACCTATTTTTAAAGACAAGAAAGCTGAAACACAAAGAAGTTGAATAAACTGTCAAGGTCATGTAGCAACTAAGTGTCAGAGCTGGGATCTGAACTGAAACCATCTGGCTCCAGGGCCTGAAATTTTAAGACCATGAAGCTCTTGGCTTAACATGTGCTACTCTGAGCCATCAAATGAAACAAGAGTATGACCTTGAGAACATTATGACAAGCATTTTAATTGATAAACAAGTTCATAGTGATAGGATCATACAGGATCTGTTAAAATAGCCAACACTTTATCCCCTAGCTTGACCCTGGAGATAACTGGCCTTCAATATTTTTACAAAACTTTATAAATTAACTGCCTCATACACATGTAATCCCCACAATCAAGACTTCTTTCTTATGAGAATCTTGAATATGCCACATTTTTGTAACTGATCATAACTAAAACATATTACATATCTTCTAAAAGAAAGAGGTAGGAAATGAAATATGGAAATAAATAATTCACATGCTTTTGCTTATAAGAGACTATAAGTTTTATTATTTCTTATCAAGTCATAATGCCATAAAACCATGGGAACCTCATTTGAAGAATCTTAGATCTCTGTACCCTTGTCTTTTCTGCAACTACTGTCATTTTTAGTTAATGATCCATAAGCAGTGGTAATAATCCCTTCGAATTTTTAACTTATGAGAATCTTGGACGTAACTGCATTTATTTATAAATAATATACTTTATGTTTTCACTTTTCTTCTTAGCATTTTCTTTTTTTCAAAAATCCCTTATGCCTTCATGGTAGCTTGTTAGACACTAAGGTCTTTCAATGTTTCAAAATGCCACATATCATGACAACATTTTACAAATGGCCCCTTTGCTCCAGTGCCTTTGTTTAGCAAAATATCTCTTACTACAGTTCATGGTTCCCACCAAAGCAGACTGGCAAAGGGGTGCTGTCACCAAAAGGTACTCATTATATTTCAAGACACAATATTAAGTCAAAGGAAAAAGACCGATTTCATGACACTTTTCACAAAGGAGAAGGTCCTTGGAGATAGGTAGCTGAGATCTATAAAATGTATGCTATAATTAAAATTGTAACCATAGGTTTATGATTTTCTACAGATGCCACAAGCTACATTAATTGAGAGGGTAGAACTTCGAATTAGCACAGCACTATAATTACAATGAGAAAGGTTGTAATTAAATGTGCTTGCCAGTGAAGGTCACTAAGTGAGACAAACCCAAGTTCTGTCTGCTGCTGCTGTCCCTCAAATGATTAAAAACAAAATTGTGATGTAACAACTTTAACTAAAATATTGACTATAGTGACTTACTAGCCCAAAATCTTAAAGGCATAAGGTGGCACAAACATAGCTAAGTGAGTAACATGCTAAATTTAAACCTTCCTTATGAGAAGAGCAGTGGAAAATTTTGTATATACATAATTTATGTATACTTATAATACATAATGTAGATTTTATTAAAATAATTTATATTTTAAATACACATGTTTATCTTATCTATAATAATATATTTTATATTATATATATATGTATATATATATATATATATATATCTTAACACACTGAATATGAATGAATGGAAAATGTCAGTGGTCATGAATGAATGCCTTCCTTTTGTTGTTTTACTTGCTTTGTTTGTCTTTCTTCCCTGGTAGTAAAAGAGTAATTTTGGTGGAAAGCCAAAATGTTCAGAGCTATTCACATTATTTAATAGTTTTACAACTTCACTTTTCAAGCAAATGTTTTTGAGAGCCCCCTGCCAGACTCACAATAGAAATGCTGATGCAAATTAAGTGACAAAAGCTTGCCTCCTTACCAGAAGTGTTGGTGCGCAAAACTCAAAAGGTGAAGGAGGAGCAGGGTAGGAAAAATAGTTCTCTAGTCCACAACCAAGTAGTTACATTTCTTAGTCCAATATTAAATGCTTTTCCACCTTTCTTTGTGTGGCTAGCTTTATCCTTCCTTCCAGACAACTTAAATTTATTTTAAATGTTATCTCTCTTTATCTCAGCACTTATTTTTTTTTCTCTCTCTCTCTCACTCACTAGAATGTAAATTACATGATGTCATTGACACTCTTATCATGATCACCATGGAACTAAAAACAAAGAGCAGAAACTTTTGTACCACTTTATCTCCTTTCAGGACCACCTTTATTCCTGATATGGGATTCAGCCAGCTCCCCTCATATGTAATCTGTTAATGCCTCATGTTGGCCAGTACCACACACCTTTCTGACCCAGGAAACTCTTGGATGAATTGGACAAACCCTCCCAAGAGGGAGAATTTGAGTGCTGCAAATATCTTGAAAATAAATAATTACTTTCCTCCTGAAATCTACCTTTTTTTCTGTGGTTCCTATTTAGGAATGGTAGCAGCATCTATTCAAACTCAAGAGTCAGAAATTCTAATCTTTCTTGATCTAACCCATCGCTAACCATATCCAATTACTTATAAAGTCCTATCCACTCAATTTCTTCAATATAAATTTCTCCCCAAGTAACACTTCCACTACTACTCCTTTAAATTAGAATGTTTGCAATGCTGTGATAACATCATAATTACTTTCTCCAATTCCTTCTCACACCTTACCCTAATATTGTAATTTTTCTAAACTTCTTATAATTTTCGTTTTAACCCCTTAGTGGTATCCCATGGCCTTTCGCTTAAAGCTGAAATTTCTTAACAGTTTCCAAAGTCCTACATCACATGGACCCTGCTTACTCCTCTCATTCTTTATCTTATTGCTCCTACATGTATTTTTTGTATTAATTAGATAAAACTCCCAAACAAGCCATGCTCATTTCTACCTCTGTGTCTTTATACGTCAGGTGTGTTATTCCTCCTCTCTTGTCCATCTAACACACTATCTGTCATTCTTGAAGAAGTAACTTAAATCTTACTTTCTCTTAAAAGCTTTCATCAGTTTTCCTCACAAAGCCAAGGCTGAACTGGGTGTCCAACCTTATCATGAACTCTCTTTAGTTCTATTAGCAATAATCACACCTCGGATAAACCTCATTGGCTATGATACTGCCACTGTGCAAAGCTCTCTTTTTAGTTCTTTACCATTCAATGTCTTCTTCTCTGGTGGCATTATCACAAAGTATATTAATTATTGATTTTCTTCAGTTTCTTCTAGACAAGATGCACCTTTAGGTCAAGAGCTTGCTAGCTTTGTAATTTTGAGATACATCAGAATGTCTTAATATAATAACTCCTCAATAATGTAATCAGTGACAAGCAATCCATTGTGTAACACTTTCAAAAGTACATTCTATGGAAATCGTAAGTTCAAGTTCCTTCAATTTTTAGAAAAAAAAAATTGCATTTAGAAAAAGCAAGAGACTTCCTCAAGCCCACAGCTGAAAATTAGCATTTTATAAATCTTTGTTACGTGAATACAAGGATTGTATCCTGACTCTGACACATCATTACCCCAGGATATTTATCCAAAAAGAGATGTGATACACCATGTTCATCGCTGCATCACAGCACCAAAGATGTGGAAACAACCTACATGTCCTTCAACAGATAGATGGACAAAGAAAATGTGGTGTTACTATTCAACCTTTATAAAGAAGAAAATTCTGCAATAGGCAATAACATGGATGACCTTTGAGAGAATTATGTTGAGTGAAATAAGTCAGTCACATAAAAGCAAATATTGTCTAATACCCTTTATAAGACTTACCTAAAATAGTCAAATTCCTAGAATCAACTAGTGCAATGGTAGCTGCTGGAGGCTGGGAGAAGGTTAGAGGGGAATGAGTAGTTAATAATTGACAGGCATAAAGTTTCAACTAAGCAAGATGAATAAGCTCTAGAGATCTGTTTTGCAACAATATAGCTATAGTCAACAATAAGGTACATTTAAAATTTGTTAAGAGGGTTTCATGATAAGTATTCTTATCACAATAAATTAAACTTTTAAAAATTAGTAATCAAATAAATGGCTGTTGAGTAGGTTTAAAGCCTAGGTTTGCCTTCAAATTCTATGTCCTTTCCACTTAAAATATTGCTCCCCTGAAAATAGTTTTGATTGCAGAAGACTCTAGTTTTATGAATGTTTGCTATTTCTCTAAAGAAAGGGTATATTAACAGAGGGGAGTGGGTAGGATCTATGAGCCTTAGAAAATGTTGAAAGAGATGACATAAATTCTGTCATGTAATTATCAAATATTTTTAAGTCTATAATATAAGAGCTTTCCATTATCTAGGGAACTTTTATTGTTGTTGTTATTTTATTTTGTATTTTAATTTTGTGGTGTGGAAGTATTTTGTCAAGTATTAAGAGTTCCTGGACAAAATGTTCTTTTGAAACTACCAAATAACCTTTTGGAATTTTTTATTAGCCATTAAATCATTAGATTTATAATTATATCACTTCAGTATCCAAAAAGCAGGAATATGTGTCTTAGATAAGGGAAGTAAGTGCTTTAGTCATGAGCATTATATATTTTATTATATCTGAAGGATTAAGAGTATTTTAATAATCAATATCTCATTACTTTACTTAGTGGGATTTTAGGAGGCCTCTTCATAGAGTTCCTGGACCTATGAAGCTGAGGACAGTACCTATGTGACCAAGATTTTATGTAAACAAGGCCCCTCAGTTGGTGTTTTCTAAGAATTCTCTAACTTGACTTTGAACTACATCTTACACACTTACTGAAGTTGAATTTATTATTTTATTGCTACTCTGCTTAATTATTCTCAATTTACAGGGATGTAATTCTTCCCAGAGAATTACTGCTTGGCAACTGGAGGCAATCAAATACAATTTATGTCTCAATTAAAGTGGGAATAATCCAAAAATGAAGCAAATCAGAAACATTAATCAATAAGCCTATATATATTGTAGGCCACCAACTAAGATTTTAAATATGTTATTCAAGGTTATAGAAAAGTAGATTTGAAAGTTTTTGTATATATTATCTTATTATTGAAAAGTACTGAATTACTGATTGGTAAGATCAAAGAAGACACTCATAATAAGTGACTGAACTATAAAAAATCATGGTATGTTAAAAATGTATTTAAAAAATTGAGTTCAAGACCTATATGCACTCTTGATTGTGTAAGCACAGATAAAATCATGATCCAAAGCAGCCTTGTGAAAATGCCTGGCACTCTGTCTGGATTTCCAGTTTCCAAAATGACAGGGGAAACTCCAAGGGTATCTAGAGTGAAGTCCTTGCTTCACTACATGGTCATTAGCTGTATGATCCAGGTTGTATAGCTCAACCTATCTGAAGGAGGTCAGATTTTTTTAATCACAAAATAGGGATAAAGTACTTATCTCTCAGGGATTTTTAAGGATTAAAGAATACCATCCACATGTCTATTGTGATATAGTTAATACAGTTACATTTTCTCCTGGAAATATTGATTAACTCTTATTTTCCAACCTGTCCTAAAGGGAGGTAGGGTCATAGATTGAATCCTGGCCAATGGGATGTAGGTGAAAATGATGTACACCATTTATGGTGGAGCCTCTTAAAATGCCCACAATCCTCCCACCTCTTGCAGAGTTGACTTCAAGGCTTTGAAGAACATGGAGTAGTCATTATTAAATTTGGTAGCAAAATTGATGTACTCTCAAGGTACTCTCATTAGACCATAAAGTGAACATAAAGTAAATTTGACTATGGCTATGGTTGGATAGAAGTTAACTACCACTGTCAAATACTACAGAAATTCTGCTGTTAACTTTCTTTTTGTATTATTACTAGTTTCTCAGTAGCACATAGGTAAAGGGGAACCTACTGTCTGACAACCCGAGTGCCATTTATCTGATTTAATTAAGTTATTTAATGACATTTATTGAAATCTTATATGCCAAGAACTGTTCTAGACACTGGGAATAGAATAGCAAATTCAATATAGTCCCTGACCTTATATAGCCCATATTCTAGTGAATGAAACAATGAACAAACAAATATATATATATATATATATATATATATATATACACACACACACACACATACATAGGCACACATATGTATTTATGTTATGTGTGTGTGTTATATATATCAGTAGGTAACATACATAATAGGTAATAAATTATATGAAGAAAAATATAACAGGGTGAGAGCCTACTTTAAAGAAGGGGTGATTCTGGGAAGTAAATTGAAGTATGAAAAAAAATAAAAGAATGAACCATTCCAAGTATGTGGGGGACCCCTGATCCACAGAGACCCCCAGTGCTGTGAATGAAATGAACCCTTCCCAGGCATTTTGTGCTAGAGAAGAGAAGGCTGGACAGTGTCTGATAGACAAAGGTCTCAATGGCCCACCTCCAAAGGTTTTTATTGATTACACAAGGTTGGGGATACACATATACACCAAAAATCATTACCACAGAAGGGTATTCAAAAGAAAGGGAGTTAAATTAAGATAACAATAAAAGGAATGCAACCATCCACCTCAGCCTATGGTCTGTTTAGACAAGGTAATGCCAAGAACTCCAGCTGGCCCAACTTCAAAGGATGTATGGAATATTCCCAAGGCCAGATTCTTACCCAGGGACCTCCTTGGGGCAACAGGGCCTGTATGCACCCAGCTTTCCCAGCTTTCCAGTCAGATCTTACAGGCTTGGCCTGACCTGTACCGGGCTCCATGCCCTGGCACCTTCCCAGGGGGACCCTGACACAAGCAGAAGAAATTGCAGCTTCAAAGACTTGTATAGAAACTTACTTGGCACATTTGAGGAGTATCAGGTATGTAAGAGTAACTAGAGGTCAGAGAGCAAGAGCTAGAGTGGCAGGAGATAAGGCCACAGACTTACACAGGGGCCAGATCATATAGGGACAAGGCCATAACAAAGATTTCAGATTTTATTTGAAAACTGATGAGAATGATTAAAGAGTTGAAACTAGGGAAATTATATGGCTTAACATGTTTCAAATGGCCACTGTGTAGTGAAGAGACTGTAACGGGCAAGAGTGGAAACCAGCAGGACTCACAGGAGGCCCACTGGAACAGCCCACATGGCCAGGTGCAGCCTGGGCCTCGTGTGGTCCTGCTGGAGATGGTATAAAGCGGAGGGTGTAGAAAATATGGTAAAAGTGCAGCAGGCAAGGTTGTTGGTGAACTGGACATGGAATATAAGACAAAGAAAGGTATGGCTTGGCTCTAAAATGTGCTCTGAAAAGCCTGAGTGAAAGTTGGTGCTATTTATTGGGAGGGAGACTGCTGCTAAATGGACAGTTTTGGAAGCAACAGGGAACAAGTCAAGGGTTTGGGGACATACTGAGTTTTAGGTTTTTCAAGTTATACTAGTAATATGGTCATAGTTTACTCTTCTATCCAATTGTCTTAATTAAGATAATAAAGGAATTTTGAAAAACAAATGGGTTTTCTCCATACCAAAGACATTTCCCCAGTGGCTATTGGCCAACAGGAGGCTGACCTTTATTACCGAAGAGGCAGCTTTGAGGGAGGCCATGAGGTGAATTCCTGCACTAGATACCCCATTTACCCTGCCTTGCTTCTTCTTGGCCCAAATTTTACCCCAACCAGTGCTTCATGAAAGCACTCTGACATGAAAACTGTCAGCACCTCTGCTCCTCTAACCTACCGCACTGCTGTAGGACCCCTGCAGGAAGCCATGTAAGACTGCCATGAAGAGACCTGAATGTGTGGCAGAGTTAATACTCTATAGAGTAGCCCCTAAGCAAAGGAGAATGAGAGCAAGCAGATAAATGTTGTCCCTTCCTTCCCTCAGGTGGGCAATTTTGAGACTCTTTCTAATAGTTCCTCAGAAGTTCTCTGCAGGTTCAAATCCCAGAAACCCAATTTAGCAACCAAAATATACTTCCACTTAGGCAATCTTTCTTTCTTTCTTTCTCTGCTGTACTCTCTCCAGTCCCTCAGTCTTTCTCCCCAGGATCAATTCTCAAATCTGCATGCAGAAAGAAAGCAAATCTTCAGGATGGAACACTGGAATGAGTATACAGTCATCAATTCTATGATGAGGGCCTCGGGAGGAAATGACTTGTTTCACTAACCTTCCACTATTGTCTATTTTCAGAAATTACTGGCAGATACCACCTTACAGGTTTTGTGATAAATTGAACCTAATGAGTGAAACAGCAAACAAAATCAAGCGCCTTCTGGAACCTCCCTCACTTCTTCTTGGCCACCCACCTTTCAATCCAGCCATTCTGAGGCAAGCAGTGCTGAGCAGACACAACCTGACACCTCCTGGCCCCTGATACACTGCCTACCTCTCACTTTCTCCCCCAGGGTCTCACACAATCGTGAGGGACTCCTGCTGGGAACTTCCCTGGCACTCACACAACCTAAGGATGCTGGCGAGTTGACCACTGGGGGACCAATAAAATGTACATCCTTAGTAGCTTCACAGAAGGCTGACAACACAATATTAACTCTGGTCACTTTCAATAGTAATCTCTGCACTTGTTTCCCTCCATTGTTGCTCTCTTCCATTTTTACTTTGTCCTTGAGATCACTTTCCACATAAACTTTCTATATGCAACCTTTGCCTTGGGTTCTGCTTTGGGGAAGGAGCCAAGCTGAGATAGTTCAATAGACTTGTGATATTGCTAACTAGCTTTGAGAATATCACTTTATTTGGAGGATACATAGTTTCTGCCTCTGTAAAGAGATTTAGGATGGAAGAACTAAACAATATAAACAAAGGTGATTAGCATCCCTACCTCTCAGTTCCTACAGGAAGACAGGAGTGTAGCTTCAGTGGCCTTGCTTCAAGTTGCAGAACTACCTCCTATCAGAAAAAAAGGAGAAATTTATTTTTCCTCTGGATAAAGCCAGATAATGAACACAGATAGTCAAACCAATTACCAGGTAAATGTAGGATGAACTATGTGTGATAATGGTTGTATCAAGTCCTCTTACCTGAGGATTGGTTATCGTTCATCTTGAGAATATATATGTAATTGATGGTACCTGTTTAACTCTATAGAAGGCTGAGATTTATTTCTATCTTTGCGATCTCTTAGCAAATTACCTGTGATGTGCTTCATATTCTTATGCTAGTGCAATAATATAATTGTTTTTACTATCTTTGTGGAGAAGTTTTCTGGATTGGGATATTTTATTTTTAATTATATTTCCCCAACAGTAAAAAAATAATTACTCTATAAGTGAACCCAACATTTATCAGGCCAGAACTGAAATGAGCAACATTAGCCAGTCCCATTAGATTTTCTACACTTTGCTCCCTTGTCTCTGAGCTATCATGAACTTGAAGTCTATAGTCAGATATATAATGTAACAGGTAACTCTGTGTTTACTAGCGGACCCTTATCCTCCTCTTCCAAGTGTAGTAAGGTTGTTAAAAAACATTTCTGATGTGATTATTCTTTCATTTTCCCCTCATCTGACATTCTTTCATCATTCTTAGTTCTTTAGGTTTACCTCCATTGCAAATTTGCTTCAGTCTGAGCGTTCAATCTAAGCAGCTGCCCTCAGCTCCTGCTTGCTCCTTATCATCTTTGTCTACAGTCCCAAATTATGGCCAAGGACAGAAATTCTCATTCTCACACTTCAAAATTAACTTCTTTTCTTTTCTTTTTAAACATTTTATTTATTATTTTTAGAGAAAGGGGAAAGGAGAGAGGCAAAGAGAAAAAGAGACATCAATGTATAGTTGCCTTTCACTTGCCTCCAGCTGGGGACCTGGCTAGAGACCTGGTTTGCAACCTGGTTATGTGCCCTGGCTGGGGAATTGAACCAGACACCTTTGGGTTTGCAGCTGGCACCTTATCCACTGTGCCACCAGCCAGGGCTTAAAATTAACTTCTTTTCAAGTGGCTCTTTCTTTACACCAATTTCAGATTAACTTGCACATTGAAATAGGTGCCATATTGAAGGTATTAAGGTTTTTCTTCCAAGGATGATAGAAAGTCCAAGGTAATTCCATTATGCCTCGGGTAATCCTTTTTATCAACAGGCCAGAACTACATTTCAATTGGCAATTATCAGTGTGTCAGCTGACTTCCTCTCTTGAGTTTTAGCATCATGTGTCCAAACTGTCACTAGTCCTGTGATGTTCCAGCTTTGAAATGTGAGCAGCACTGATAGGTCTTACATGGCATGTAAGGTATGGAAGGTGGTGTTCATTAACAATGACCCTGTTCTTACTCCCCCAGCATGATTCCCAGATGTAACACTCAGAACATGAGCTCGTTTAATTGGATTGTTCTGTTAGAAGGTGACTCAGCCACAAAGGGAGGAGATAACATGTGTTCTTTCAGAATCCAGTGGCTCTGCAGTCACACCACTCCATAATGATTTTAACAAAGGCTAGGGCTGCTTTTGTGCTCAAGAAATACCTCTTCATTTTGATGGAAGCCCACCTGACAGTTGCATCAGGGAATACCATATGCCCTGTTTCTGCTATTAGGAACAACGTTAACAGAGTTGCCTGACAAGACTTTTCACTTTAAGATACCACACCTAAAGTCATGGGTTCTCTTTTGTCTTTCCATAACACAGGAAAAAGATCCATAAACAGATCACTACAACATTTTTAAACTTTTTTTAAGATTTTATTTCTTTTTAGATAGAGGGGAAGGGAAAGAGGCAGAGAGGGAGAGAGGCAACAATGTACGGAGGCCTTTCACCTGCCTCCAGCTATAGACCTGAATGGAGACCTGGCTCACAACCTGGTTATGTGCCCTGGCTGGGAATCAAACCAACAACCTTTGAGGTCCCAGGCCAGTGCCTTATCCACTGCATCACCAGCCAGGGCAAACATTTTTATCAGTGATTCTTGAACTAGTGATTACAGCTCCATGGGTCCCCAAAATATACTGTGGTGCAAATAGCAACTCCCAAAAAAGCCATTATGTTCTTCTTACCCAGAGATTTTCAGTGCAACCGCACTTTAGAGCGATGCCTGAGCCCCTAGCAATAAGGCTACCCAAACAATATCCTGGTTCACACAACCATTTTAAAATTAACACACAAAATTGTTATAAGAAGCCATCCCTTGTGGAGAAATTGGAACTTTGTGTACTATTGGTGGGAGTATAAAATGGCACAGCTGTCATTTAAAACAGTTTGGAGGGTCCTCCTAAAATTAAAAATAGTATTAGCATATGACCCAGTAATACTACTTCTGGGTATTTACCCAGAAGAATAGAAGAAAAAGAAAAATATTTATATCTGCATTCCTGTTCATTGAAATCCAAGATGTAGAAGCAGCCTACATCTGTAATTACAGTACATCTGTAAATGAATGGATAAATAAAATGTGGTCTATACATACAATGGTATATTATCCAGCAACAAAAAGAAGGAAATCCTGTCATATACTACAACATGGGTACTGTGCTAGATGAAATAAGCCAGTCACAGAGAAAAAAAAGACTACATGATTCCACTTATATGAAGTATTTAAAATGGTCAGACTCATCAAAGCAGAAGGATGAATGCCAGGGGTTGGGAGGAGGGAGAAATAGATAGTTACTGATCAGTAGTAAACAAAGAGTCTGTTATGCAAGATGAGGAAGTTCTAGAGATCTGTTCTGTAACATTGTGCCTAGAGTTAACAATATGGCAATGTACACTTAAAATTTTGTTAAGCAGGTAGAGCTCATGTTATAGGTTTTTTATTACAATAAAACCAAAGGAACTCATCTTTGTGATCACTACAAAGTGTAATTGCCATAATAATGAGTAATGAGTTCTGACCTCTACCCACACACGTAATGGGTAGCTGCCAGCGATGACCACATTTTCCACTTATCCATGCTCCATGACCAACAGAGTTATGAAGAAAAGAAAAATCACAAATCTCTCCACTTCTCATTTTGTTGTATGATCTAAGAGAAAATACTTATCTTGCAGATTTGCTGAGCATATTACATGTAATATATTTAAAGCATATGATGAATTCCTGATAGAATGATCATGTAAGAGATGGTGACTATCATACTAAATTTATTTAACAATGTACTTTTTTAATGGGTAAAGTTATATTACAAACTTTGATATCTCTATATTTAATTGGACTTTTGTATAATGAGGTAACTCAATCATGAAGGTACAAATAACATGGAGTTTTTTACAGTGGACATAGCAGTTTTTATGAGGCATTCACAGTTCTCAAGTCATTTAAAATAAATTTCTGTACTAATTTATTTGTTTTGAAAAATAAAGTTGATCTTCTCAAATACTAGTATGTATAAATTGTACTAACGTTTGGTTTTGGCATGGGTACTAGCAAAACATGGTGGTTACTTTTTGGCTTCAGCTGAATACGATATGATCAATGGATATATGATTATATAGGTAACTTTCAAACATAGTCATTTTCACATCATTAAAAATGTAAATAAGTTGTAGTAACATGGGGTACACTACTGAGGCCCTTATTTTCCCACCAATGGGAGCACAGGTTGGGGAGGCTCACTGCTGACTCCCTCCCCAGGCAGCATTTCCCACTGGAAAAATCTCCTGAAGTTACACCCCTCTTGGCAGGCAGATGGCATCGGAAGTAGCGAAAGTGGGGGAATGTCAAGTCCGGCTCCTTGCTTCAGTAGAAATTCTAAAGAGTCATCCCAGCTTCTGAACCCCACTTCAGACCAGCTGAAGCCTCTTGTGCAACATCTCTGTGCCCTACCTGCTTTCTCTGACCACTCCCAATGACCTTCACCTTGCCAGTCTGCCTCTTTCCCCAGATATCCTGACCTATAACGTAAAGCATTCTATTTTAGACTTAGTATTTTTCCTTTCATTTTTCTATGGAAAAATTTAATTATATAAAAAGGCTGAAAAAATATTACAGCAATATCATGTATCCATCCCCTGGATTATCTGCTACTTACCTTTTACTATACTATATTGAATGTCTATCCATCTATTTTAGATTTATTGTTAACATCTCAATATTTAATTTAAACATTGGTAATCACTGTAAAGGATAAAAGTGCAATGAAAATATACCTTACCGAAGGCCCTGGCTGGTGGCTCAATGGATAAGGCTCCGGCCTGCGAACCCAAAGGTGACAGTTCGATTCCTAGCCAGGGCAACATAACCAGGTTGCAAGCCAGGTCTCCAGCCAGGTCCATAGCTGGACACAGATGAAAGGTGACCATACATTGATGTCTTTCTCCCTCTCTGCCTCTATCCCTTCCTCTTTCTCTAAAAATAATAACTAAAATCTTTTAAAAAGAATAAAGAAAATACACCTTACTGAAAACAAGGTACATGTTATCAAGATATTTTGAACTGTCTAATCTTGAACTTATGTAAGATAATCAAACTAAATGGAATTCATGTTATTACACATTCAAAGGCTGCTTGAACAAATGAAGGTAAGCCTACTTTGTGGATAACAATACCAGTATCTCAAGATGTATCAACAACCAACAGTTGCTTGCAAAGCTTTCTTTTGCTGAAACTTCCAGAAGAAATCAAACCAATAGATTATCAGATGTGAGTATTTCTTACATGCTACCCAATGAACAGACCCTCCTACAATTTCTCCCAAGGGAAATTGCTAAAATATTATACTTGCCAATGAGAGACAAACAGAAATCTGAGTGGCAGAATAAAAATTCAAGAATATTTTAATATCCTGAAAGCCAAACCTACTGTTACATTGAGGAAGTTCTAATCTCATGTTTATGGACAAATTTTTCCCAAGTGTTTGTATGAAGCAGAAAATGCATGTGGAAATGTTAGACATAAAAACATAAGTGAAGCCTTGGCTGGTAGCATAGTGAATAAGGCACCAGCCTGTGAACCCAAAGGTCATAGGTTCGATTCCCAGCCAGGGCAACATAACTAGGTTGCAAGCCAGGTCTCCAGTCAGGTCTGTGGCTGGAGGCAGGTGAAAAGCAACCATACATTGATGTCTCTCTCTCTCTCTGCCTCTCTCTCTTCCCCTCTTCCTAAAAATAATAAAATAAAATCTTAAAAAAACAAACAAACAAACAAAAAACCTTAAGTGAGAGTCACAATTGCAAGTCTACTTCTGAAAATATTTAGAAAGCATGTTTTTCAAGATAGATACAAAGCTTCAGTTGGGGGTGGGGATCTCATTAGCATACTTATTATGACCATCTAGTCTAGGAGCTAAAGAAGCAGGAAACAGTTATAATTAGGGGTCTGTATGTGTGATTTAATAGCTTGGCCACATTGTTTCATCAGCTGTTCCCTACTAGATTGTTGGAGCTAAATAAGAATTTGCTCTTTGACCAACCTCAGTTGAAAATGAATGTCTATTTAGTCCCATTACTAAGCAATATAATTACCATAGGAGCAATCTATGAGCTGCCAATGCTGAAAATTAAATGTTTCTGTTCTATCAAGCCTTAACATGCAATTACTAAAATTATAACAAAAAAATCACTAATTAAACTTTATTTAATAACACGTCATATTTATTTTTGCACTTGACCTGTTCTTTCCATCTTATGGTATCCATCTTGGCCAACTGTTGATTTTGATATTTGACTAATCAACTTCCAACTAAAATGTATATTCAATACACCTCCAATAAATTTGACAAAGACTGTTTTCACTTTTTAAGATGCCAGATTATTTTTATTTATAAAAATTATATTCTATATTTAATTTAAAAATTATATAATATTCCCAGAGAAACTTTTTCTACTGAGGATGTACCAATACTCTGAAAATTACCATTAAGATTTATTCTCAAAATCATACCTTTTGGAGTTTTTTTTTTTTTTAATTTTCTGGAAGTTTTCACTAACAAAAAACCAGATTACATACACTGATTTCTGAGCTTGTATAGAATCATCTTTTTTACTTTTTGCTAAAATAATGTTTTTTCTACCTTTTGTAAACTGCGTGATTTGTATACAGCCCTATTTTTCTTTTATAATGAGGGCAAAAAGACAAAAGTTACCTCAATAGAGTTTCAATGAAGGATTTACCGAATAAATATCCAATACTCACTAAATGTGGATAGAGTAAGAACAAAGCCCAGAGCAGCTGGGAGAAAATGAGGCATCCGCACGACAAACATGAGGCTCCTAGGTGCACTGTTTGCACTGCCAGCCCTGAATCCCCAACTCAGGAGCAGGTTCACTTGGATGGCAGCGCAGGTCCATTGTGAAAGCTGTTATTCAAAACAGCTGGAAAAAATATGTCATGACTCAGGAAAGAAACTGGAGCAAATGTCTGACAAAAATAAATAAAACAGAGGGCAAAGGGGATTTGACTGAGGTATGAACACAGGGAACTTGGCCAATTTAAACAGGAAGCAGAAAGAGAAATGACAGGTAAAGCTTCCTAGTATGAGACAAGACCATTGTACAAAATGAGATTTATCCTCCAAGTGAAAATGTGATTAGTAGGAAGAGAGCTAGCTGACCCTAAACTTAATAGTTTTACTGGCCCAGAAGGATGTCACCACTACACTTGATACATTATTGTCAAAAGAGCTGTTCATACTAAAGTCTCTAAAAATGGCTTAGTGTTTGCATTCCATGATAGCACCACAGACAATTAAGTGTACAAAAATCTCTCTTGTTTTTAGTAGCCAATGAGAATAAGACTATTTGATCATGCTGTTGCCATCATGAAGATATGACTCTTTTCTGGGTAAGGTGTATTGGCTCTTTAAAAAATAAAATTAAATAAGAATGCCTACTCTACAAAAGAAACATGAACCTTAGTTTCTTGTTAAGAACCAAACAAGCAACAGGAATGCTTTGAACTCTAGATTGTGGGACCATGACACCTTATCTTAACACCTTTCTTCAAGTACTGGTTCACAATTTGTTTTATGTGTGATAGCGATTTCATGTGAAGGTTACCAGTAACTTGGCTCAGTTACATGACCGGAATGTAAAAAGGCCAGGGCATTTCTGGCAAAGCAGATGTCAAATATGAGTGTCATATTCTTGGTAGCACAGATCTGATAACACCCTATCACCCCAAGAGGAAAACCCTCCTTTTCTATAGGGGATGTTCCACTATCAAAACACATGAAATCAGAAATACTAAGAGTATTCAGTGCCTATGATTTGGGCTTGCCTGGAGAGGACAAATACCGTCAGTTTTCCTAACTCTGTTATGGCCATTTTAATTTCTTCACTTTTCAAATGCTATACCTGCTTTTGCCACCACATTCTTTGAAATAAGTAGACAAAGCACAAATACCACTTTCTTAAGCAGTCATGGATTCAGAAGTGGATGTATAGATCAGACACTGCCTATCCAAGTGGTATTTTGGGACATAGCAGCAGGACCTCTCCCAAACTTTACCCTCAATCACTTTGGACAACTGCTGTATTATCTGAAACGTTATCCAAAAGGACTCACTGGAGGGATGCATACAGGCACAGCAAATCTATGGCAGTGAACAATGGCAGGGAGCACCCTGAAGAATCTTCTAAAGAAATCACCCATGTACCCCAAGAGAGAATCAGTATTTAGTTGTCTTTCACTCAGAGGTCATCACTAAGGAAACTGTCACAGTCAAGAGAGGAAAAAAACAACCCCAATGAAGTAAGTCATTTGGATGATCCTCTTTTCTCATTTTACTTCTCTGTCCTCAAAAGAAAGACAGCCTCAGAGGAGGGAGGGTGGGGAGAGGACCCTGAATCAGACCTTTTCACTTCCCACGTCCAGCGGCTATGAGCCAGAAGTCTAATTAATTGGATAGAGGCTGGCCCAGGCTGATGTTCAATAACTGAGAATGACAAAAACTTTGGGATTTCTCCCAAGCTATCACTAAGGAAAAGAAATGGAAAATTCTGCATCAAGAGTGATATTGATCTGCATTTCATTGTTTACTGAGTTATGCAGATAAATCTAGACATCATGTCAGAGGTAACATTTATCCCTTCCCAATTACACTCCAGATTTCCATTATCTACTTATGAAAATAAGCGCTGTTTCTGTATGAGCCCCAACATGGCTAAAGGTGACACTTAAGAAAATCAAGAAATCATGTCATAATTAAACTAAGAGTCTTAAACTATAGTTGGCATGCACTGTTTAAACTGGTTCTTTTCTATTCAGTTTACAGGGAAATCACATGAAATACTCTATGTATGTGCTGCTTACCATATACTAATTTGTTCTCTTGCCCTAGGACTATGAGAACATGATCAGAAGAGAAAGCTGGGATGAACCTTGGTTTGAATATAAGCCCTATATTAGCTACAGGAGAGTGGCCAAAATAACTAGGTTCTCTGTGCCTCAGCTTACCCATCTATAGAAGCAAAATAAAACATCTATAAAAAATGGCATTACTCCCTAGGACTTCCACTTCCGCACCTCTACCTAGCCTCACTCGCAACACAGAGGAGTCACCAAGCTTGACTCCAGAGGGTGAGAATGAGAGCTGCTCTGTGGAGCTGCCCCTTCTCTCTGTTTTCTGCCATCCAACAGTGCTTCTTTCAGAGCTCAGAGAAACAACATTGCAGACCAAAGGACAAGGTCAATTCTTCCCTGTGGGAATGAGACACTCTCATGTGTTCCAGCTTTCATCTTAGTTGTGGACCCATATCAGCTTTCCCAGATCGGTTAGCACAGGGGTCCCCAACCTCCAGGCCAGAGACTGACACTGGTCCGGGCCTGTTAGGAACCTGGTCACAGAGCAGAAGGTGAGCTTGAATGTAATGCACTTGGATCATTCCAAAACAATCCCTTTTTACCCTGGTCCGTGGAAATATTGTCTTCCACAAAATTGGTTGTTGGTGCTAAAAAGGTTGGGGACTGCCAATTTTAGTTGATTCCAAGCTTGCCCCTTCTCTTGGCTGCTGTCCCCAAATTCCTTCAACTCAAGGTGAGTGATGAGAAGGCTTCATCCTGCAGCTGTTGCTCAGCCAAAGGTTTCCTGCCGGAATGAAAAACAGATGGATGGCAAATAAAGGGGTGGAGAGCGCTCCTACCAGTGCAGCAACCTGAGGTCAGATGAATGTGTCAGGCCCTTTTGAAGGAAGTTGGGCAATGTGGGTTCGGGACCTAAAGGTGTAAAATGTGCCTTGGTACAAGTGACTCATCTATACACAAAGAAAGGAAACTTCATCCCATTTGTAGACAAAAACAAAAATAAAAACTCTATAATAAAACAAGTGTTTGTAATGAAAGCAATTAATTTGAGCTTTTTAACTCAGGAAAACTAGTTTTGTATGCACCAGGTGGTCAACCCATGCACAGCAAACCCCTAGAAGGTTATGTATGGACCAACATGGTAACAGTGATGTGTCAGGTCTCCAGGTAGCAAACTAGAATTTTTTTCTCTAAGTTTCAATTTCCATATGTGATTCTTTTATAATGGAACATTAAGTTAAATTAATATTAGTAGTAATGATTAGTCTCCAAGATGGTTCTCAATCATCCATATCTCCTGGTATTCATATTCTTATGTGGTGCACTCTTACACTGTGCCAGGTGTGATGATGGGTGTGATGGAGGTAGGTCACTTTCACAGTTAGGTTATAAAGACTGTGGCTTCTGTCTTGTGTCCTCTCTCTCTCTCTCTCTCTCTCTCTCTCTCTCTCTCTCTCTCATCACCAGCTCTGACGGAAGTCATCACCATGACCTCCTTGGCAAGGATTGGAGGCCTCCAGCTGAGAGCCAGTAAGAAGCTGAGGGCAGCCAACAGCCCCATGAAGGAGCTTGGAAGTGGGTCTTCCAGCTGCAGTGAGCCTGTAGCTCCTGCCACAAGTTCACCTGCAACATCAGGAAAGATAATGAACCAGAACCAGCTATAATCTGCACCCTGTCATATTTTTGACCATTGGAAACTAGGCAATAATAAATATTTGTTATTTGAAGCTGTAATATTTGGGGGCAACATATTACTCAGCAATAGTTAACTATCTTAACTATATTGAAGACAAAGATAAATAACCAGATAGAGAAAATATCTTTGTGCTTTAACACATTGTTGATCATCATGAAAACACCTGTGTTTTCAAGCCCATACATTGTTAACCAATAACAAGTTGCTTGTGTTTGCACTTGCATTAGCTTTTGCATAAAATCTCCAGTCAACATGCATTAAGGTTATTTGTACACTTTTCTCTGGTTGGGTTGGGCTTAAGTATTATTAAGTTTTATCCATAAGGACTCCAGGTTTGGAATAATTTTCCCAAAGTGAAAAATCTGATTGCTATGAGGACTCTAGGACTCTTTCTTCATTTATGTTCCTCTCTGTGACACAGGAATATTTTCCATTACATATCATATCTGACTGAAAGAAAAACCTGAGATAAAGTAAGCATGGGAAAGAAACTTTAAGGTTAAAATAATTTTGTGCCAACTTAGGGGTTTTATGAAAATAGCCCATGGCTAGAATTTTATTGAAAACCAGACCAAAGGAGTAAATCCAAATTGAAAGCATTGCGTTATTACCTTCTTGATCTGACAGCACAGGAAAATCATTCCATAGCTTAAAGGGCTTTTGGGTTCTCTGCTGACTAAATTGTACACATGAACATAGCATTTTATATAATACAGATATTTTACCAAAACTTGTCTAGAAGGCAAAGATAGTATTTAATACCAAATACTTCCTTAGGAGAAATAATAGAAATAATCATCTAATTCTTTTTTGACTCTACCCTTGATACCTTTCCAAGTGGGCCCCGGTTTTCTATTAAAGCAGACAACAGATAAGATGATTTAGGTTTTTAAATGTGTTTTACCTGTTTGGCCATTTCCAGCTCTTTCTGTCTTGATAAATTAATTAATTAATTTTAAAACATACATCAATTTGGAATGGCTAACCCTTTTTATTTTGCATCACTGAACAGACCTAGATGTAACCAGATGCCTGGAAGCAATCCTTGTCAGCAGGTTGGGTACACGCACAGTCACCCTCACGGTCACTCACATCAGCAGCAGCAGAGCCACTGCCAGTGACCTGCCAAATTTCATCTGTCAAGACCCACAGCCAAGGGATCATACTCTTGAATATTTCTCTGAGTGCTTAATTTTTTTTTACTTTTCTCTTCAATTACTTCATCGATCCATTTTTACACTATTTTTTATTGTATTTTATTAGTGTTGTCTAGATATGTTTTCATTACACAAAGAAGGATTGGCCAGTAGTTGTGCTAGACACTAGGAACACAGTGATAAGGTAATAAAAGACGTGTGGTTCCTCACAAGGAGCTAGGAAGACCCTGCAGAGATCTCTACCATCTTGGGAAAACAACCCCTCTCCCTCCCTACCCTTTGCATTACCAATAGCTGTGACACATTTCAAAATATTGTTTATCTCATCCCCATAACAGCCAAAAAAGCCAGTATCTAGAAAATTATAATTATTAGAACCCATTACTCACCATTATTTCTCCTTGTGAAAAATCATGCTGACTAACCTCATCACATTTGCAACCTTCTTTCTTAGATACAGGAATCCCTCATTTTCCAGATTCATCTCTTACTCAGCCTCCCATCCCAGCGCCCTTCCACTGCCACTGGGCCCTCAAGGGTGGTATCTAGAAGAAAGCTTGTGTCCTCAAGTTCCCTAATGTTCCTGTAACTGTCTTACATCCACTGAAATACACTATGCCTAAAGGATGCTACTTTTTTTCTACAGGTCGAGAATGTGGAGAATGTTCTCCCTCTTTCCATATAACACTAGGGGCAGGTAGATGTGGCAGCCTCATGGCACCCATCGTGGCTTCCAGGTTAATGTTCCTCTCCTTGCTACAAAATTAAAAATACTACTGCAAACATATGCCATGATTGTATTGCCTTTCATTTTTATGGGTATCTTCGATCCACCTGGTCATTCTCTGTACTCATTGAAATTTTTAGCACTCAGCTTCAACTGCTTATTTCTACACAATTCCTGTTATTGTTCATGATGAGTTTAATATCTATGGAGATGACTCATCTAAATTTCTAGCTTTTTAAGTTCTAAAATTTTCTTCATAGATTAATATCCTACACTTTACTTTCTGCCACTTACATTCATGATCATCACTTACACAAGAGGGCCAGCAAACTATGGCCCATGGCCCAGTTTAGCCCACTGCCTGCTTTTGTACAGCCTGCAAACTAAGGGTGGATTATATATTTTTAAGTGAAACACATCCATGTTCATTTATTTATACATTGTCTATGAATGCTTCTGTGTTAAAATGGCAGAGTAACTGAGACCAAGACCCTATTTAGCCTATAAAAGTGAAAATACCTACCATCTGACCCTTTGCTTAAAAGCTCACTGGCCTGTACCCTAGAGCTTTTCACTACCAATAACTGTAGTAAAAAAATCTCAGTTTCAAAAGTCCCGCTTGCTGGTAGCCACCTCCTTTCTTTCTGGCTTGCTAGAACAATCTCTAACCACCCATTCTTTGACTCTATCATAACTTTTTCCTACCTCATTCCACTCATTCCCCAGGTTAGATTCCATAATTCATCACTACATATACTCCCTTGCACAAAACCTCAACTTCCATGCCCCTGTTTCTATCAATTATTTGAGACTGTTATGACTATATCCACACAGCTGCCCATTCTGTGCCTGCCCTTAAGGAGCTAAATGTGGCTGGAGAAAAGCACACAGTCCTGTGGTAAGCTAGTTTATGACACTGCACTGCTTTTAAATATATGGTAAAAAGTGGGAGGAACCACAATGTATAATGTTAGAGAAAAAAGTAGGAGGAATTGTTATGTACACTGTTTAGGGGGCAAAAGAACCCAGATTAAAGGCTGATGTAAGTCTTCATGATTCTGACAGGCCCAGGTGGAATTAAATGAGCTCCTATAAATGATAAGGTTTGATTCATACCAAGAGCACAGCAGGCGCATTTCCCATATAAGAAACGGTTTATTTCCCCATCAGTTTGGGTTTGTATTTACTGTCAGTGAAAAATTTATTTGTTTTTCAGAAGCATGACATCTTGACTAGGTCACCTGGTAAAGAAACTGACAGAAACATCAAAAAGAAAACTACAGAATCATCGCCAGCCCTGCTCCCCTCAGCAGTGTGAGCCCAGTGAGTGATGCCAGGGTAGCACAGGACTCAGGTCAGGGCATTTCATTGTGTAGATGGGATCCAAAAAGAAAGATTTTTACTTCTGATAAAAATAATGGGTGGTTCCTCCATGGGAAGTGTTATGAACTGAACTGTGTTCTCCAAGTTCATATGTCGAATCCCTAATCCCCAATGTGACCATATTTGGAGATAGAGCCTTTACAAAGGCAATGAAGTTTATATGAGGTCATAAGGGTGGGGCCCTAATCTAATATGACTGCGGCTCTTATAAGAGGAAGCTACACCAGGGCTGCTTATGTACAGATGAAAGAAAAGCCAATGTAAGGTCACAGTAAGAAGGTGTCCCTCTGTAAGCCAAGGAGAGAGGCCCTGAGAGAAACCAAACCTATTTATACTTTGATCTTGGACTTTCAACTTCCATAACTGTAAGACAACAAATTTCTGTTGTTTAAGCCCTGCCCCGCGACCATGTGTAGCACTTTGTTATGGCTGCCCTAGCTAGAAGCAAAGTGGGTTTTCGAACTGAAACATGTGACAGAGGGGTGCTTGGGAGGTACAGGTGATGGTGGAAGAGCCCACTATCACAAAGAAAGCATTATATTAGCAAATCCTTCCCATCCTAAGTGAACCCCAACTTAAACTAGCCTACTCATGTAGGTAGATAATAGATAAAATTTATTTTATAGTTGTAAATCTACTCTGGTAGCTCAAAGACTCAAAGGAATAAAGGAACCCTAAAGGAACCTCAACAGGCATAGGAACGCAGGCAGCTAGAACTGGGAATGTATTATTCTACACTCTTGTCTCTGCTCCACTCAACAGGTCTAGTTCATTGCCCACAATGTGGACAAGTTTGTCTACAGGTAAGGTGAGATAGGAAATACAAATCCTGGATCTGTGTTTGCTGTGGTTTCGCTTTTTCCTAGCTTAGTGACTCAGAGAAAAGTCAACTTCCTTTTCCCTCTTGGACACATAAAATCAAAGAGAAGCCCTGTCTGGTATGGCTCAGTGAATTGAGCACCAACCTGTGCAATTTCCAGTCAGGGCAGATGCCTGGGTTGTGGGCCAGGTCCCCAGTTGAAGGTGTGCAAGAGGCAACCACACATGGGTGTTTCTCTATCACTTTTTCTCCCTCCCTTCCCCTCTCTCTAAAAATAAATAAATAACATCTTAAAAAAAAAAAATTCGAGAAGAAACTGAATTGCCCTGACTTAGATCACACCCCCTTTGATAAACAACTCCAGTTTGGGAGATGAATTGTTACGATTAGTCAGCATGGGTGTAATGACTAATTGTAACTAGGTGTTTCCAGCACCTTGACAATTGAAAGGGGTCTAGGTGGTCAGGATACTCTGTGCACTTTACTACAATAACTACCAAAGGTGCTTAAGGGAGATTGCCTAGAAGAGAGAGTGAGGGTACATGGTGTTTTTACCAGAAAAAGGCGAAGGAAATAATGATAGATCCTACCCTCACCCCAAAGACAGACATGAATCCTAGTCTCTTCATGAAGATCAGGCCTGCTTAAATTACATAATACCCATTGATTCACTGTAAAAGGGGATACTAAGCAGTGTTCAGCTATTAACTTGATTTCAGCCAAAAGCAGAATTTACTTGCATGACCTTAAAACCCTGGAACCCTTAATTGGCAAGTCTCACTTGGCTTTCGGGGCACACTAGGGGACAATCTCTGTGGGCAGGATGGATGAATATTTTGAGGAGGTGAGAGATGCTCCAATCCTTTTTTTTATAATGACTGTTCAAGCAGAAATCAAGAGTCTTTAAGGCTATCCTACTACCTCATTAGATACACTAAAGGGCAATTTTCATTCTAATCACGAACAAAAATACTGAAAAGCAATCAAATATAACTTTTATACATATTCACATTATCGTACATTTCTTGCAAAATGTATGAACTATCTACAAACTCTTAACTGAGTATAGCCACACACAGTTTTGCCATGCCTCGCTGAGGAACATTGACCATAGTTTATTGATATACTCTGTCCCTGTAGGAAGAATCACCCTATGAGAATGTCAAATCTCCTGACCATGAAGGGTTTGCTGTGATTCCCTTCTGAAATGGCCTTTATCCTTTAGAAAAGAAATCCACACATAACTGTGCAACGTAATGGGACAGAATAGAGAGCTTAGCAAAAAAAGGAGACCTGTTTCCTTGCTTTTCCCTCCTAATTCCAGAGTGCCAGCCAAATGGGAGTGGTGTTCAGGAATAGTGGAGTGCAGTCACTGCCAACTGCAGTATCACAGAGAAGTCAATGATACTGCAAAGTCATCTGCGAAGGACACATGTCAAACATTTCATATCTAAACTTCATTAAGCTTAACCACAATAAAGTAGAGGAAACAAGCACCCTAAAAAGGGAAGACAGAGGTCTTAGCAACATTTAGAATAATGAAGCCTCATTTTATCAGAATTTTTTTAATGTGCTTGAAAGTTTTCAGGCATTTGATACTACATTGCCTAGGGATGTTCACTTGAAATAGAATATTAGAATCATTCTCCTTTAGTGAATTGAAAAAAAATATTTTCATGATTATAGTTACTACCTTCTAATATTTGGTTTTATAAATGTAATTATCTTTAGTGTACTGAGGTGTCTTTAAGCCAGAAGCAATGATAAATACTTTGAGGGTCATTTGAGTAAGGAATTCATCAGCATTGATTCAGATATAAGCAGAATAAAATAAGACCAGTAAAAGTCAGTAACTGAAATTGAAATTATTTTATCTTGACATTTCCATATTCATGACTATCATTCTTGCCTATTCACTTTCATTCTTTGGATAGAATATAATTATGAAAATAATTAGTATCTTGGAATCATGAATTAGAAGAAAACCAGTCAGCCTAATCAAAACTTTACTTTTGAAGATAAATTCATGGTAGAAACCAGACGAAAAGAACAAAATTTAGCAACCTTCAGTTTTCTCATACATGCAGAAAGAGCATTTGCTTAGCTATTCCTAGAGGCCTTTCTCACACTAAAATTCTGTAATTCCAAAATCTACTCCCATTTTCATGCTCATATTTCATTGGGAAGAAAACTCCCTGTGGTCTCATAGCTAATTTCATCTCTTACTGAACAAAAATGGCTCCATATCCTCAAATCTGCTCTAAATAACTCATAGAGGAACCATTTTTTTAAGACTCAAGTCCTCATTGACTGAAAAACCTTTACATCCTAACAATAGCTATTTGATACACTCACTGGATAAAGGCAATGGCTCTTCTGTTGGTATGTCTAAGTGTCTGCAAGTTCAGTCAACCAAAAAATTCCATTTGGTTGAATCATCTTAGCACTAAACAAGGTCTCATCCAAAGAGAACACAGTCTATTGTAATATAAGAGAAAATGTTGGACAATCTTTTGCTAAAGTCTTCATGAATTCAAATATCTCAACCAATAGCTTAGCATGGGGCTGGGCATGGTTTAGCTAGATTTATGTTTCTAAAAAGTAAGTTCTGTAGTATCTCAAACAAAAGCAGCAACCATTGAGGAAATGAACAGTATGTCAACACTGCAGTGCAAAATGCAGATATTAGGTTTGTACTTCACAAAAGTGCTCATAGTGAGAGAAATTCATATGAACTTCTATAACTATAGAGGTATAAAATAAAATTATGTTATTATTTTGAACTACTGGTCAAATAATTTAGTTGAAATTGAGCTACTTTTTGGTAAGTGGAGTTCTATGATTTAGGCAGAGACATTCTTAATTAGAGATGCATGAATGAGGCCCCACAAAATATATCAAACAAAATTTTAAGAGAGCTATATAATGAGAAGTTTTATTTATAAGTCTTTCAACATTTTCAGAACATCTGAATCTGATGCTTGGTGGTTAATTGTTATTATTAGCATCTAGCCCTACCTATTTCTCTGAAATTTCAAAATGTGCAATGCCAAAGTTATACAATTTTAAGCCGACCTTAATGAGATGTATAAAATTACTTTCACGTTTATTTTTTAATTTTATTATTGTTGTGTTACATCCATCCCCTTTTTGCTCCCCTCTGTCCCCCTCCCC